>PVKA01014487.1:8391-36158 GCA_004027165.1 Ctenomys sociabilis
TTTTTTTTTTTTGAGACAGGGTCTCACTATGCAGTTCAGGCTGGCCTTAAGCTCACTTTGTAGCTCAGGCTGGTCTTGAACTCACAACAATCCTCCTGCCTCAGCCTCCCGAGTGCTGGGATTACAGGCCTGCGCCACCACGCCCGGCCCTAGCTTTTCTCCTTGCCCTCTCTTCCTTATTTAATTCTTAAGTTCTCACTTTCCATTTAATTGTGTTATAACTTTCTATTTTTATTTCTTTTTTGAGTTCTTACACTAGGGACACTATACGATTTTTACACATGTGGGTTTGGTTAGTTTCACTCATGAGTATATCTTCAAGTGGCATATATGAAGGCTTCGAGTTTCTCAGTGTTTATACCTGAGTAATAGTCCACTGTATAAAAATACATTTTTTTCATTCATTCCTCAAGTGATGGGCATCCTGATTGCTCCCAAGATTTGGCTATCACAAACTGTGCTGTGATAAACATAGGTGTACATACATTACTGTGACGATATTTTCAGTTCTTTTCGGAAAATTCCCAGTAGGAGAGTAGCTGGATTGAATGGGATTTCCAGACCTAGTTTTTTAAGGAGTCTCCACACTGATTTCCACAATGGTTGCACCAGTCTACATTCCCACCAGCAGTGGAGAAGGGTTCTTTTTCCCCACAGCCTCTCCAACATTTGTTGTGGGCTGATTTCTTTATGATAGCCATTCTTTCTGGGGTAAGATGGTATCTCAGTGTTGTTCTCATCCACATGGCTGACACTGACAAAGGATCTACAAACTGGGGTACAGGGTTTTAGGGTAAATCCTGAGGTTGACTGACTTTGGCAGATACAAGAGTTGTGTTTCTTGTTATATAGGTCTTGCTTTATCTTGGTCTTAACCATCCATCAGAAAAGTATAAAAATGAGGTATAAAAAGTAAAGCCATATTAATATGCTGAGCTATAAAAGGCTCAAGTAAACAACTTCTGACATTGCCAGTCCTACAGATAACCCGCTACTATTATGTACTATTGGACTATATTGGATTATTTTGCTGAAATCATGCACCTACAATATTTAAATGGCAATGGAAAACCCATCTCTGACAAAACGAAACAAAAAAGGGGAATATAAATGAAGGATCATTTTCTAGTGAAATACATACATATATTTTTTTTTCATATATCTATATATATATACAAAATAGTTAGGATAGATATACAGCTACTTTCTCTTAATTCAATGAGAAGAAAGAGTTGTACTAATAGTGTTTGGACAGGATATCATGTCTGCATCTTATACTATGAATAACCACTAAGAAGACAACAATATACAATGTATTAAGTATTGTAACTGTCCTACTAACCTGTTCTGAAACTGTGTTATTGCGATTTGTTTCTCAATAAAATTAATTTTTAAAAAAGAGCTGCAAAGATGCAAACAGCCTCTGATAAGCTCATGGGAAAGGCTCATGCCCCAGGCTGCTGAGCAGGAAGCTGAGGACAACGACTTTCCAGAATGCAGCCAGTCATCATGTTCCTAGGCCCATCTTGTCTCGGCCTTGCTAAACAGCGACCTGCCATTAAAGGAAGAACTGCGCACCTGGGCAAGGTTTACAGCCTGGCATTTGTTGGAATAAGCCATTTTAAATGCTGATGTTTTAACTTAAATAATCCAAAGTTTACTTTTGAAAAACTATTTTTCCATGTTCTCAACCAGGTGAGAGAAAAGACAGCTCCAGATTTTAATTGTTAATCCTCCTCACTCTGGTTAAGGTCCCTGAGGGTGCTGGACAAGAAAATGGGCAGAGAGCCTGGTCCTCGATCCACGCGGACGGCGAGGGCGCTGGGGACAGCATGCTGTGTCCCCACCACGCGTCCAGCTCCTGGCCTTTCCTCTGGGCAGATTTTAATTATTTTCTCTTAAAACAACACACTACTCTGAGTAAACAAAGAAAAAAAAAGTTGACAGTAATGATGTCTGAACTCACTGAGCTTGGGTTTTTGAGAAAGCTGAAGCTACCGGACTACTGACCTAAAAGGCCAAGCCTAGGAAGCAGGAGAGCTCTGCTCTTGCCTGTGACAAGGACCCTGAAAAACGACCTAAACTTTAGATTATCAGTGAGGAAGTATAAAGCACTTCACAAGCAGAGGAAAACAATATTCTCTGCTTACCGCTGCTCAGAAATCCGGGTAAAATTCTTTGCTGCCTCTTCCAAGAGCAGAGTAGAGCAAGGCTCAGGGCTCTAGAGTCTGCCCTCTGCAGTGACTCATCCTCTCATTCTGTTTTTGTTCATGAAAAGCTATATATTCATGGCTGGTCACAAACTCACTATGTAGTCCAGGGTGGCCTCGAACTCGCACCGATCCTCCTGCCTCAGCCTCCTGAGCTCTGGGATGACAGTCATAGGCCACCATGCCCAGCTCATTCATTCATTTATATATGGAGTCCTGGGGACTGAATTCGGGGCACCCATCACCAGGCCACACCCCCAGGCTGCACATATCCCCAGTCATCCTTTCTCTACCCTCCCTGAAGTTCCGTCCTCATCCTTGTTCATGTAACTTCCCAACAATATCCACTCACTGATTAGATAACAGGTACTAAGGCACATTCTATCCTAAGTGTTTTTCAAAGGTTAAACCATCTAATCTTCAAGAAGCCCAACCAGCCATGCACCACTGTTATTCCTGTTTCATCACAGAGGAAACAGGCCCAGGGAGGCAAGGCACCTTGACCAAGACCATAGAGCCAGCAGGCGGTGGCCACAGAACTGTAACCCTGGGGCACCCCTGCCCACTTGCCAAGCTGGCTCCTTCTATTTTAGGTGGAAGATCTCTCAACACTTGCCACCCACTCCCACGTGACAGCAGCGCTCCCTGAGCTGCAACTGGTCCTGTGGCCCCTCCTGGCTGGCCTCCGTCTCACTGGTCACACCTGAGCTCTGGAGGCATCAGCCAACTGGTCCTGTGGCCCCTCCTGGCTGGCCTCCGTCTCACTGGTCACACCTGAGCTCTGCAGGCATCAGCCATCTGTCAACAAATCCCCAGTTTTCTCTCTAACACCACGCCCTCCCCTGACCCAGGGCCTCATATCCAAGTACCTAGTGGATACCCAGCTAAGCCAGTGGTGCCACCCTTACCCCGGTGAGACGCAGCACGGGGTCCCTTCCTCATCTGGAAGTGCCTCTTGCCTTCTCGTCCCTAGCTGCTATGAGCACAGTGACTCCCCAGGAGTCTCTCCTGAAGGCTCAGCACTGCCACCCAGCAGAGCCAGGATCACCGGGGAACCTGGAATCTCCTCCTCTCGTGACTGTTCTGCTGGCCACTGCACTGCGCTGTTTCCTCATTTATCAAAAAGGGACATGGAGCACAAGTGATAACCAAAGCAACTGAGGAAGTCTACGATACTGGTATACAAATGTAAGTCCCAACCCTTCAGAGCAGGCTTCCTAACCTCTTCAGGGGAAGGCACTCCAGACCCGAGAGGGATGGGTGAGAGTCAGGTCCCCTGCTGGCCAGTGGGAAGGGAAGAGTCCCAGAGAGGAGGTGTCCCACTGCAGCTCCCACTGCATGATAACCCGATGGGTGCCCAGAGGAGAAAGTCAGGCCCGGCGTCCCAGCAGAAGTGTGAGCAGAAGCTACGTGAAGCCTCCTTCTCAGCCTTGCTCTTACCCACCGATAAGCACTGCTGGGGGCAGGTGCTGAGCGGCCCCTGTGTGGGAAAGGCTCCTTGGTGGGAACAAAGTGTCTGTCCACAGGGCTTCACAGCATCTATGCACTTCTCACAGTAAATCTTCCAAAGCTTTCAAGTAATGTCTTGAGCTTTGCAAGTAATGCCTAACCTCTCAATGGAAGGCAGTAATGAGCCATCACACGCAGGCCTTTCACCCAGGGCATGGGCGAGGAAGATTCCTGGGCACACACCACTACCCGGATGCCTGTAGAACAGCCGCAGGAGTCAAAGAATCCTGAATATGTTAACCAGTGCATTTTTGCACTATGAAACACTTGTTTAAACATCTCCAGACAATCCAACACCAGTGCCACAAGGAGCCCAGTGACTGATACACTCAGTGATAAACCCAATGACCAATACATCACCTGGCTGACATTCAAATCTATGAATTTCCACTGGAAAACTCAAAAAAAAAAAAAAAAAAACTATGTGAGGGGCTGGGGAGATAGCTCAGTGGCATAACTTCTTGTTGAGCAAGTGCAAGATCCTGAGTTCAGTCCCTGGTACCAAAGTGGGGTGTAGATAAAATGAGGCAGAGAGAAAGTTTGCTTTAAAACAGGACAGAGCCTTTTTACCAAGATGGCACTGAAGATAAAGAAGGGAGCTCCTGCCCCTCCCAAAGGTGAAGCAAAAGCTCTGAAGGCCAAGAAGGCTGTGCTGAAAGGCATCCACAGCCACAAAAAGAAGATACGAACATCACCCACCTTCCGCCGTCCCAAGACACTGAGGCTCTGGAGGCAGCCCAAGTACCCTCCAAAGAGCACCCCCAGGAGAAACAGGCTTGACCACTATGCCATCATCAAGGCCCCCTTGACCACAGAGTCAGCCGTGAAAAAGATCGAGGACAGCAACACTCGTGTTCATTGTGGATGTCAAAGCCAATAAACACCAGAACAAGCTGTAAAGAAGCTCTATGACATTGATGCTGCCAAGGTCAATCCCCTAATCAGGCCTGAGGGAGAGAAGAAGGCGTATGTTCGACTGGCTCCTGATTATGATGCATTGGATGTTGCCAACAAAATTGGGATCATCTAAACTACTGAGTCCTGGGCTAGGGAGATAGTCCTAAGTTCAATCCCTAGTACCGCAAAAAAATAAAAATAAAAACTGAGTCCAACTGGCTAATTCTAAATACAGACTTTTTTGTCCCCAGTTAAAAAAATAAAAATAAAATAAGAAAGGATGGCAGTAGAACCATAAATACAGTCTGGAAGCCTGGTATATATCCTAAAATACTCCCCAGGAGGTTGGCTTTCTCTTTCTAAGCCTGTTTTCTTCTCCATAAAATGGTTATAAAAATATCCTGTTGGGCCTGTTCTGAGTATTATATAGTCAGCTAATTCACATTACATTATAATAGGTGTAAATAATTCACACTACATTGTAATACACTATAATACACTGTAGCAAGGGCCCGGGAGGCTCAGAGGTGTCAGTGAGCTTTGGTGAGGAGAAGTCCCTCTATGCTGGCCCTGGCCAGTATGCTGACCAAATCCACCTTCCCTCCTGGCTCCTGAGACAAGGCCACCCGGACACATGATTCTTGTCTCCAGAACACATCCCAAAGTATTCCACCTAAGCTCTGGAAATATCTAACATACACACTAAAAATGATCATAAGACCAACAAGCCCACAAGAGTAAATTTTTAAAAAGTAGAGTAGAGGGCTGAGAATCTAGCATTGTCCCGCATTGTCCTGGGTTCAGCGGGTTTGATTTCTCATACCACCACTAAAAAAAAAAATGCGAGACACGCTGTGAAAACTGCAAACATTACTGGAACCAGAGGACATGGAAACAAATGGATTGGAAGACTTAATATTAAATTGGCAAATACTTCGCAAGCTGGTCCACAGATTCAATGCACTCAGTGTCAAAAATTCAGTGGGTTTCTTCGTAAAAAATCGATAAGTTAATGTAAAGCTTCATGTGAAGTACAAAAACTGAAATAGTGCTAAAAAATAACAAAGTTGCGTGACTCATATTTCTTCACTTTATAACTGAGCTACAAAGTCATCCTGACAATGTGGTACTGACATGTAGACCAGAAATGTAGATAAATGGGACAGAACTGAGAATCTAGAAATAAACACACATTTATGGTCAGTTGACAAGAGTGGAAAGACGGTTCAGTGTGGGAAGAAGTCTTTTTAGACAAACTGCTGGGACCACTGGGTAGCCACATGCGAAAGAATAAAGCTGGACCATTTCCCTCACATTGTATGTAAACATCAACCCAAAAAAATGAGCAGAGGCCACCTAACATGAAAGAGCTGAAAGTATGAAAACTCAAAAGAAAACGTTTTAGACAGCTACAAGAGGCAGAGGTAGAGCAGGCAGTGAAAGAGGGCTGGCCCCTGGAGGGAGTCAGCACAGAGCATGAGAATCCCTCAGCACTGTGGCTGGAGGCCACCTGAAGATTCATGTCACAGTGGCTGGATTTACATGCTTTCTTAAGCGATGAAAGGGGCATTGGGATTACTGGTGCCCCCCTCTGGGATTTCCCATGATCTCATTAGCGGTGGGCCATCCTCTCCCACCTACCAGGACCATAGGACTTAGACTGCCAAGAATAAAGACAAGGCCAAGACCATACATCAAGGTTAATGATGTCACCCATGTGCCCTTGCTACCATTGGGCCAATATGCCTAAAGTGACCACACTTGAAATCTTATTGGTTGATCATAATTTTGACCCACAATGCACCCACCTGGTGATTTTGGTCTATAGAATTTCTTCTGGGAAGTAGGCTCATTGGCAACTCACTCCTTCTGTTCTCAAGAGCTGTTCCTATTACCCATTCCTGACCTCCACTGTTGTTTTTCTGGTTTTTTTTTTTTTTTTTTTTTTTTTTCAGTTCCAGAAATTGAAATCAGAACCTTGATCTTTCCAGGCAGATGCTGTGCTTCTGAGCTACATCCCTGGCTCTATTGTTTCTTAGAATTCATTCCTTGACTTCTGGCAAAACAAGCTCTGAATATTTGTCATTTAGCATTTCCCCTATATAAAAAACACAAGGGGAAGCTGGGGAGATAGCTCAGTAGAATAAGTGCCTGCCTGGAAAACACAGGGTCCTGAGTTCAATCTCTGGCACCACAAAAGAAAAAAATAAAAAATAAAACATAAGGATAAATCTCCATGATCTTGTATTGGGCAACAATTTTTAAATATGACAATAAGCACAGGTAATGACAGAAACAGAAAAATCAGATATCATCCAAATTTAAAACACTTATGCTCCAAAGAGTACCATCAGGAAAGAAAAAAGACAACCCAAAGAATGAAAGAAAAGGTTTTGCAAATCATGTGTCCGGGCTATGTACAGTCTAACACTAACAAGGCAAACATGCCTTGTTATTTATTTAATTTTTAGTTTTTTGAGATAGGATACTATGGAGTTTAGGCTGGCCTTGAACTCACTATGTAGTGCAGGCTGACCTTAAATTTGTAGCGATCTTCCTGACTCAGCTTCCCTAGTGCTGGGATCACAGCACTTGCTGCCTATGTTAAATAGGGAAATGTTTGAACAGAAATTTCTACAATGAAGATAAATAAACTTTAAGCACTGACAAGAGGCCCAAAATGTCTAGCCATTCAGGGAAATGCAAATGTAAGGCACAGAGAGGCACCTTACATTTGCATGTATACAGCTGTTTCATTATGCAACTATTTTTTTTTTTTTTACAGTTGCTGAGAATGTAGAGAAACCAGAACCCTTATAAACAATCAAGGAGTGAGGCTTCTCTGGAAAACACTTTAACAGCTTAAGTAAACATTTGGCTATAACTATAGGTATGGAAATGCAGTTAGATAGATAGATCAATAGACAGACAGACAGATAGGCTATATGATTCCTGAGCTGTGAAACCAACACATAAGTGTCTGCTCATCAAAGCTGGGCAGGCAGAGCAGCCTTATTCACCTGCTTGTTTCCAGCATTTAGCACAGGGCCTAGTTAGTACTATAGAGTTGAGGCTGGTAGGTTAATATTTACTGAATGAGCACAGATGTGCTGTGCATGGATTATCTCATCTAATCTTCAAATGGGCCTGGAAGGCGAATACCACCAGGGTTTCACAAATGAGCGCTCAGTGACACAGAACAGCCCAACACTCACCCCAAGCATAGTGCAGGTGGAGGCTGGGGCCCTCAGCCCACATTCTGACCCACCTCCCCTCTGTCACAAGCCAAGGCACCACAAGATTTGCCCCTTCGATTTAGGTTATCCTGGGTCAGGTGAGACACAGAGCCTCCAACACATCCAAGTGTTTGTATGTGAGTCTGTCACCTTAATAGAAGATTGTACTGTCTGATCTGCAGACACAATTATTGTTCGACATAGAGTGATCCAAAACACCCCCATTAACAGAAGCCTTAGGGCCAGGGAGATGGCTCAGTGGAATAAGCACTTCCCTGGCAAGCACAAGGACCTGAGTTCAATCCATGGTTCTGCCAAAAAAAAAAAAAGCCTCTGTGAGGGGAGGTGGGGGGCTATACTCACTTTTATTTCTTCGTGAACGTCAGGGTTTCGGAAGTTTAAATCAGGTTGCTCTTGCAGAAACTGGTGATAATAACACTGCTTGCGCACTTCGTCAAAGTGCCAACTGGAGTTTCCGTACACGCTTAGCTAGCAAACAGACAAACAGCACATCAGTTGCTTCGCGTTGCTCTTGCCGTGGTATGTCTCTGCTCACAGAGACACCATCAGTGCCAGGCCCGGCCCTGCACAGGCACAGTGAGGCAATCCTGACTTTTCCTCTAAGGACAGAAGCATTAAGCTACATGAACACTGACAGTACTTTCTGCGTTGGCTTACCCCTCCCCCAACTGGCTGTGACAGATCTGTCCCATAGCTGCAGCTCACAGAGGAGCACAGCACACTGAAGCTCTTCATCTCAACAAGGCCTTCTTAAAGAACAGGTCCTGCTAGCCTATTCAGTAACTGCACCCCTGGGTTCTGGTTGCCAATGTGGGGGAAGAGGACATTCTACCGGCCTAGCAGTGTTAGCCCAGACACATTGAATATTTCATGTGTATTTCCAAAAAGTTTTCATTACAACCATTCCCCTAAAAATTCTACTAGTCCTCAATCATAAAACTCTAGCAACTTCAAGTGCTGGAACCCAAACACTATAGCTGATTTCCTCTTTTTAGAAATGCTTCGGTTGGGGGATCCAGATTGAGACTCTTCTGGGGCCCCAAATCTCTAGACATGATTCTTAATCTATTCTATGGCCCTTAAATGTGAGAGATTCTTGGGCTTGAGCTCTGGTGTTTTGTTCATTTCATGCTAAAAGATGCACCTGGAACACATTTAAAAACTGAGGCGGGGTGGGGTATCAAGCTTTTTCCTTTCAGGGGGAAGATCTGGGGTTCACGTTTCCACGACGACTGTCGGAAGCTGGGTAGCAGCTCTTGCCAGTGCACCAGGTGGCTGCCTGGATACAGCCCAGGAGCAAGCAGGCGCCATGCGTCCAGCCAACAAAAAACAGGCTCCAGAATGCAGAAAGAAGCCAGGTGTGATGCACACACCTGCAAGCCCAGCACTCAGGAGGCTGAGCCAGGAGGGCTGTTGTGAGTTCAAGGCCAGTCTGGGTTACATAATCAAGTTCAAAGCCAGCTTGTACTACATAGCAAACTGCTGTCTTAAGAGAAAAAAATGCTGAAAGAACTCTACAAAACAACTTCACAGAGACAAAGAATCCAAAAGAGAATTGGAAAAGAAACCATGAGTGGGTGTTCACACAAATAGAAACTTAGCAAAATGAATGAGGGGCTGGGGAGATGGCACAGTAGAATAAACGCTTTCCTGGCAAGCTCAAGGACCTGAGTTCTATCCTGGATTCTGCCACAAATAAAAAAATGAAAAAAAAAAAAATCAAATGAATGAAAAGTTGATCAACATCAGTAATTAGAGAACTACTATCCTGGTAATTAGATAAATCTACTTAATTAGATAATTGACACCTTAGAATATTACTATGTTCACATGAACAACAAAAACTACAAAGTCTGGCAAACACCAGGGATCAATAACAATACACACTTTCTTGGAAACAAGGCCACTAAGTGGCCCACAGTGGCCTCAAACTTGCAATTCCTTTGCCTCCGCCTCCCAGGTATCAGGGGATGCATGCACATTGCGTGAAGGAAGACCAGCAAATGACAGAGCTGCCTGATAACCTGTGGCAGAGTTCAGAATCCTGTAACCTCACAGCAGTTACCCACTCCCAGTTTAAAAAAAAAAAAAATAAATCTTTTATTTACTTATTTGATGCAGGGTCTTGCTATGCAGCTTAGACTCGTAGTTATTCTCCTGTCTCAGCCTCCTCAGTGCTGGAATTGCAGGCTTGCACCACCACACCTGGTCTGGGCGGCTGGTATGGTGCACCCAGGGTTCCAGGGACCTGGCACAGCGTTCAATACCAGGGATTGAACCGGGGTCCTTGTGCTTGCCAGGCAGGCGCTTAGGCTGCCGAGCTATCTCCCAGCCCACATTTCCATTTTTTCTTAGACAGGGTCTTACTATATAGTCCAGGCTCATCTCAGATTTGTAGCAATCCTGCTGCCTTCTGAGTGCTGGGCTTACAGGCACTGCCACATGGCCAAGCCAATCCCAGTTATTTAATCTACAGAAGCCCTTACAAAAAGGCTTGAAGCTCGATTAACCAAGGGTTTATGACACTGATAATGACAATACAAAACTGGAAATTGGCCAGTTGTCTGTCAAGTGAAGAGCAAATAAGTAAATCATAAACACACAAGGAGATATTGTACAACAACAAACATGTATGAATCACAGCTACCCACGACTACACGAGTAAATCCTCAAGGTGAGCTGTTTAACTTTTTCTTTTTCCCTTTTTTTTTTTTTTTTTTTTTTTTGGTATCAGGGATGGAACTCAGGACCTTGCCCTTGCCAGACAGGCCCTTAAGCCACTGAGCTATATTCCTGGCCCATATAAATGCAGATGAGTTTTTTAAAATATGGTGTTAAGGGCCGGTGGTATAGCTCAGCGGACTAAGCGCTTGCTTAGGTAAGCGCAAGGACCAGGGTTCGACTCATGGTTCCACATGCCACACCGGCCCTGCCTTCGGATGCACTGAACCAGTGATGCAAGATATAATCTGGACGTAGTGGCATGTGCCTGTAATTCCAGCACGTGGGAGGCAAAAAGCAGGAAGATCACTATGAATGTGAGATCCTGCACAAAAAAAAAAAAAATCAACATAAAATAAAATATGGTGTTAGAAGAGTACATGAGCATGAGCCAAGCACTGCAGTGCACCCCTGTAATCTCAGCACTCGGGAGGCTGATGCAGGAGAATCATTGCAAGTCTGAGACCAACCTGGGCTACCAAGTGCACTCAAGACCAGCTTAAACTGCACAGTGAGACCCTGTCTCAAAAACACCAGAAAAGAAAAGGACGTGAGCATGTTGCTTCTCATAAAGTTCAAGATGGAAAAAACTAAAACAAACAAAAAATCCTAAAAAACATATACCAGGTGGGATGGAGGAAAACGGAAGGTGAGAACCTTAAGAAACCCAAACCGCAAGGTGGCAGCTGCTTCTAAGAGTGAGCCCGGGAAAGGGCCAGGGGAGAAGGAAGAGTCGCCGTGCTAGGCTGCAGCCATCGACTTCTTCGCTGGGCCCGCATCCCTGGCAGTGGTGTCACTGACACTATGATATTATCTTCCCCAGCTTGGATATAGATTATATATACTTTTAAACAGCTGTAAAACTTTCCAGGTATACGTAAACCTATACTCTTTTTTTTTTTTTGTCACTTCGAGACAGCGTCTCGCTATGTAGTTCAGGCTGGCCTTGAACTCACTTTGTAGCCCAAGCTGCTCTCGAATTCATGGTGATCCTCCTGCCTCGGCCTCCTGAGTGCTGGGATTACAGTGGTACATGCCTACAGGCCCAGCTAAAGTATACATATTTAAAGTGTCTGGTATGATCAGTTTTGACATAAAAATGCCCATGAAGCCGCTGACTCAGTCAAGATAGGAATGTATCTTTCCTTATTTCCTCTTTTAAAAACCGTCCCTCTCATCTCTGTATTTCTTCCATCTCTAAATAACCAGTAATCTGCTTCCTAACACTACAGATTGGCTTGCATTTTCTAGAGTGTCATATAGAATAATTTCTTTTTTTTTTTTTTTTTTTTTTTTTTTCGGAACTGGGGAATTGAACTCAGGCCCTTGCGCTTGTCAGGGAAGCGCTTATTCCACTGAACCATCTCCCCAGCCCTAGAGTGTCATATAGAAAGGACCAGTTTAACACATACATTTTTAGTCCAGCTTTTTCACTCTGCGTGGTTATTTTATTGTCTATACCAGTAACTCCTTTTCATTGCTATGCAGAACGCCATCTGATGGCTGTACTTCAACATATTTACCCATCTATACACAATACGGGCATTTTATCATGGGTTAACTGTTCAGGTAGAAAGGGCAACCTTGCCTAAAACTAGTGTGAAAAGAGGTGGCTGTTGCCATCCAACTGCCACAGGGGATGAGCTTGAATCCATGTGACAATGTTTAAAAGCAGCCTGTAGGGCCAGGCATGGTAGTGCATGCCTGTAATCCCAGCACTCAGGAAGCTGAAGCAGGAGGATTCCTGTGAGTTCAGACCAGCCTGGGCTACAAAGTGAGCTCTAGGCCAGCCTGAACTGTAAGAAGGAAGGAAGGAAGGAAGGAAGGAAGGAAGGAAGGAAGGAAGGAAGGAAGGAAGGAAGGAAGGAAGGAAGGAAGGAGGAAGGAAGGAGGGAAGGAAGGAAGAAAAAAGCAAAGCAAAGCAAAGCAGACTATAGGGTAAGGCTGACAACACCCAGGCCTCAGCACTTTCACTAACTAACTCCGTATGACCCTGGTTATCCTGTCTGTGACTCAAGAATGCAAACCTAATTCACAGTCCTAAAGGGTGGGTCAGATGAGCTAATGAATAGGAAATATTTAGCAGAGAGCCTGGCACAGAGCAAGCCTTTAGTAAATGTTTGCCAGTGTCATTGTCATTTTAACAAGTGGGTAGATTAGAAGAAAAAAACGAGAGACCGACTCTGAGGAGACACAGTAGGGGCCGTGCACTGAGGCTGGGGGCAGGGGCAGGGCTAGAAGGCCGCACAGTCATGCTGGGGTAAGTCAGCTCTGAGTGCCACCTACAATACATTTTTAAATTTTCTCTATTTTGAAATTTATAATAACATCCATGCACCATATTTAAATGTTTAAAAAGGTCAGTACGTGTACATATATATTGGATAGCTCCCTTTCTTGTTGCCCCCATGCCAATTGTGCTTTCCTTTTGAGCAGTTTCTTTCCTTTTCACAGTATCTGTGGCACCTTTTGGGTCTTACTTACTCTTTTTGTTTCTTATACTAGTAAGAGGAGACCTTGAGTTCAAATCCCAGTAGTGTGAAAAATAAAAATAAAAATAAAATAAAATAAGAAGAGAAAAGGAGATACTAGGGGAGAGCAAGATGATCTTGAGTAAAACGCTCGAAAGAAAACAGCCCAGAATGGGAGGATCTGGCCTGGGAAGGTAGAGTGGCCAGATAGAACACAGTGTGCTCAGGCAACTCTGAAGGTCAGGAAACAACACATGACATTTTAGGACAGCCATGCCTTGATATCCAAAAGCACAAATCTAAAAAAAAAAAAAAAAAAAAAAAGCACAAATCTTTTCTAAAGTAGCTTAGTGGGTGGGGAGATAGTTCAGTGGCTTAAGCACCTACCTGGCAAGCACAAGGTCCTGAGTTCTATCCCTGGTACCAAAAAAAAGGACAATACCATCTAAAATAGCCTAAGATTAGCACAGCACCTACCCATATCCTGCTGTATTCTGTACATCACTTCTGGATCACTTGTACCTGCTATAGTGTAAATACACTGTAAATGATTGTTTAGAGATTTGTGACCTGAAAAAAAAGCTGTACTAATGCAGCACAGACACAATTCTCTGACACACAAAATATTTTCTGTATGTAATTGACTAAATCAATAGATACAGAACCTACAGGTATGGAGGGCTAGCTGTTATGAATGTAATCTACACAATATTTTATAAAGAAAAAAATTTTCCCTTTTTTTTTTGAGATAGGGCTTCACTATGCAGTGCCAGCTGGCCTTAAATTTGCAGTGATCTTCCTGCTTCAGTCTCCTGAATGCTGGGATTACAAGCGTGCACTAGCATACCTGGCCTATGATGAAAAATTAGGCGCTCTTTATATAAAACCAGATGTAATTGGAGAGGCTAAATTTTTATTTGTTAAATCTGGTCAGCCCAGGCAGAAAGAGTGCAGGCTCTATTATAAGGAGGAGATGGGCTGGGACAGGCTGTGGGGTGGCGCCTGTCCTCTCTGCGAGGGCGGTTTGCTGCTGAGCCTGGTGCCAAGGAAGGAGGCAGTACAGAGCGCATGCAACCAGGTGGGTTGAATGAAGCCCCCCGAAGACTCATGGTTCAGCTCAGGCGGAAACAACAACAAGCAGGCTATGTCCAGAGCTTGCAGATGCGAGTTTCAGACAACGAGAAAGCAGCTGGCTGCATCCACTTACACCCAGGGCTTTACCAACCTGGGCGGCCAAAACCAGGAGACAAAGGGTCTGCGTCATAGCAAAACAGTTCTTAAACAAGTGGGACACAGAACCCATGGGGAACGAGGGGAAAGTGGGGGAAAGAAAGGCTGGGAACAAGAAGAGGGGTTCGCGTCAGCTCCACGGGAAAGTCAGAAACCCCAATCACGGCCTCGGCAAACCTCAGCGACCTTTTCTATTGTTTTCTCTTCCCACAAACTATAGGTGTTCACGGTTTCCCTTCAGACAGCGTCCTACACACCAGCTCTCGGGCCGTGGCCTTACCCAGTTGTTGGGTGGGATGGTCACGCCGTTTTCATGAGCACAGTCACGCCAGATGTAATAATCGGTGTATTTCCCAGACCGCGTCCTACTCATTTCAAACCAAGGATGCTTATCACTCGTGTGGTTTGGTATGAAATCAATTATTAATTTTAAACCTAATGAAGAAAAACATTTCAAATGATAGTAAAAGACTAGCATAGAGTGATACATCACAGTGAAGGGGGAAATGCTGCAAGCGGACATTTAGCTAAACGCTTTCCTCACCTCACCCCCTTCCTCCACATCCCAAGCAACTCACCCTTATCGTGGATGGCTGCCAGCAAGTTCTCAAAATCTTCCATTGTTCCAAAAATAGGATCAATTTCTTGGAAGTCTTCGATGCCATATCTGAAATCTTTAAGGGATGATTTATAGAATGAAGTAATCCAAATAGTTTTTACATTTAAAGCAGCGATGTAGTCCAGTTTCTCTTGAATACCTGAAGAAGAAAAAAAACAAAACAGAGGCCTAAGTAAATCTTAGTTTGCTTTTATTTGGAAGATTAAAAATAAGATGGCCAGGCATGGTGGTGCGTGGTTGCAAATCCCAGCTGAGGCAGGAGGATCCCTGTGAGTTCAGAGTCAGCTTAGGCTACACATGAGTTCAAGACCATCCTGTACCACAGGGTGAGACCCTGCCTCAAAAATTAAACTAAGGGCCAACCAGATAGCTCAGCAGACTAAAGCACCTGCAAGCAGAAGGGGCCAGAGGTTCAATCCCCAGACCTGCCTGCTGGCCCCATCCCTGACATGGCAATTGAGACTGGGTGTGGTAGCCTGTGCCTGTAATCCCAGCTCTTGAGGCTGTAAACAGGAGGATCACTACAAGTCCGATCTAGTAGTGGGCTCCTGAACATCCTGTAGATGCTTCTCTAAAATACAAACAAACAAACAGAAACAACCCAAGAATCAAAACTCCTCACCCTCAAGCTGCGCCAATACTTCACATTTTGACTTTTTAAAAAAATAGATCCTGGCAGGAAGTGCAAAACCAAATGATTGAAAAAAATACCATTATTAATATATAAAATATTAGGTCTGGTCAGATAGCTCAGTGGATTAAAGTGCCTGCTTAGGCAGATGCCAGAGCTGGGGGTTCAGTCCCCAGTGTGCTGGGTCACCCCGCTCCCAGGGAGCGCTGAGATGATGATTGAGCCTGGGCGTGGAGGTGCAGGCCTGTAGTCCCAGAGGCCAAAACAGGCAGGTTCGCTAGGAGCCCGATCAGTGTAGTGAGACCCTGTACTAAACACATTTTAAAAGATAGGTAGATGGATAGATAGATAGATAGATAGATAGATGGATGATAGACAGATAGATAATATTATATTCCTGAGCTAGTAACAGATGATGTTCTCTGTGTTGGTAAAACTTTGGAACCACAGAGCTGATTTGTTAAATCTAGTCCATGCCAGCTTCCAACAACCAAACAAGATTTAGTTGGCTTCACTTTTTGATGCTTCATCAAAATTTTTCTACAAGATCTGGAACGTCGCGGCCTTCCTCGCGCACGTCCTGGGGTTCCTGCGCTTTGCTATCCACTGCTTCCTGTGGGAACTGCTCGGCACATGTCCTGAGGCTTGTTAAGCTTCTGCCCCATGCTGACTTGGTGCTCCAGGAAGCATTTCTGTTCCGGGCTTGGCTGCTGCATGCCGGGTAAAGGCAGAGCTGTTAGAAGAGCAGGAAGCTCGGCCTGCTGAGAGGAATCACTGTCCCGTGACCTTTAATTATGGTCCCCTCTTCAACGTCAGCTATGCGGTTTCTCAGAGCACTCAGATGCTTTTTGTCAACAGCCATAGCTGTTCTCCATACCACCTTCTTTCTGCGAGCTGCACCCTTGCCCCCTATTGGAACCTAAGCCTGAAGTTTGGCCAACTCTTCTTGATTCATGCTGTTGGTAAATCTGAAGCAGGGGGGGTCCTCCACACGGCAAAAACAAGAAAGCTGCCTTCACCCAGATGAAAAAAAAATTTTTCAAGTGAGTACATCAGGCCAGGGAGACAGCTCAGAGGCATGAGTGCTTGCCTGGCAAGCACAAGGTCCTACGTGTGATCACCAGTACAAAAAAAAAAAAAAAAAATTATTCCAGTGTTTGTATTGTTCAATCAACCTTACATACCTATATCTGGTAATCTGAGCAACTACTTTGAAGATAAAAATATAAAAATGAATATGCCAAAGAACAAAGTATTTTCAAGATAAAACTATCTGGAATTTTGTTGAATTTGAATAAAACATAAATAGCAAGGTTTAGGGCCAGGGCGATGGCTTAGCAGAATAAGCGCTTGACTGGCAAGCACAAGGGCCTGAGTTCAATCCCTGGTTCCACAACAACAACAACAAGAATAGGCTTAGCTCTAAGGAAAAAAATCTAATTAGTCTATCAGTAATAATCTTAGACCTTCAATGTAGATGCTTATAAGTAAAATCGATTACCTTTTCTAATTTTACTTCTTTCTGGTACCAGTAATAGAACTCTGGACCTTGTACTTGCCCAGCAGGTGTTGTTAAATCCCCAGCCCTAATTTTACATTTTAAACCGAGACTGTGTATAGCATTTTACACATGGTATATAGATAGGTGCTGGGCTAGGAGCCAGGAGAGACAAGAACTAAGCCACTGTCCCTGGTGGCCACACAGCCAGGACCACAGCCACTTGCCACATGTGGCTACTGAGCACAGGTAATGTGACTGGTCCCGGCTGAGGTGCTCTGTAACTCTAAGTGTGCACAGACAGAAACTGGGACAGTGACCAGACCGCAGGACAGCTGTGGAAAGTGTTCTGAGGGGCCCACAAAGCTGCAGAGGTGGGGGTGGGGTGTCACAGGGAGGGGCTTGCAGGCAACGGAAGGATACCAGGAACCAGTCCAGGAGGACTTGTCTAAGGAAGAGCAAGCCCCGGGTTTTAGCATAATTAATACAAAAGTCTCATGGTCCATGAAAGGGGGGGGAGTAGAACGTGGCAGAAGCTAAGTGTGCACACAGATTTCAAGAATCTTCTATCCTCGTTACCTAGATGGGCAGCCAAGAACTGATAAAGAAAAGAGTTTTAGGCCCGAGAAGATACAGGAAGTGAAGATCTGTACTTGGAACCTTGTAAGATAACTGACAGACAACGCGGTTTTGATTTCTAGCTCAGCATCCAAAAAGAAGATTCAGAGGCGTGGGTCTAGCATCCGATGTCCAGCCCTTTCTGCGTGATTTCAATATGGCTTCCTACCGCCCATCAGGGACCCCACAGCCAGCTGGGGTCACCAGTTCAGCGCACAGTCTCCGCGGTCTGGAGCCTTCCCCTGTAAGGCTGCTGCCTTTGGTTCACTTGTGTTTCAGTCACAGCACATCAAGGAGGGACAGAAGGTTTTCAGTGAAACTAGAACAGCAAAGTGACACATGGTGAAAACAAGCATAGAGACAGGTGTGCATCTCAGCCGCAGAGTACGTGCTCAGCCTGTGTTGGTCCATGCCCAGCACTGAACACACACACAGACACACACACACACAGACACACAGGCACACACACAGACACACAGACACACACACACATAGACACACAGACACACACACACAGACACACAGATACACACACACAGACACACACACACACACACACACACACTGACCATGGAAACAAAGGGGCTGATATTAATATGCTGAGCTGTGAAAGGCTCCAGTCAACAACTTCTATGGATAACCCACTACTATTGTGGACTGCTGGACTGTGTTCGATTGTTTTGCTGAATTCATGTACCTATCATATTTAGATGCCAGTGGAATACCCATCTCTGACAGCACTAACCAAAAAAAGGGGCTACAAAGGAAGGACCATTTTGTATTTGCATATACAGAATAGTCAGGAAAGATACACCGCTACTCTTGCTTAATTCAGTGAGTAGAAAGATTTGTACTAATAGTGTTTGGACAGGATATCCTGTCTGCTTCTTGTGCTATGGATAACCACTAGGAAGATAACAATGTACAATGTATTAATTACCGAAACTGTCCTAGTAATCAGTTTTGAAACTGTCTCATGGCTATTTGTTTCTCAATAAAACAAAACAAAACAAAAAAAAAAAAAAAAAAAAAAAAAAAAAAAAAAAAAAAAAAAAGAAAGAAAAAAAAGAAAAGAAAGAAAAAGGCTGGACACCCACAAAGTAAACAAGGAACCCCAGCCACTCCTCCAAGGGGCAGAAAGCAATCACCAAAACTAAACATACAATAACAGCAATAGAAAAATCCCCCTCAACCCAGGACCAAGCTTGTTGATTTCAGGCAGCATCCACTCTCTGAGCCAAGTTTTTAAAAGTGAACAAATGTAAGTGGTGTCTAGAGGCAGCCATGTTGGAGTTTGAGTTTTTCTAGAAGGAGACTAAGAAGGCAGGGCCAGGACCGGAAGTTTATCTCTAGATTGAGGGATCTGGTTTGTATTCAGTCCAGATACCACTTAGGCTTAGCAGGAATGTGTAAGAGGCAGCAGGTGCAGAGGTCAGGTGACAGGGAAGAGAAGCTACTCAGCTGTGTCCCCAGGGTCCCCAGCAGCAAAGAGAGACGTCAACACAATCCAAACAACCTGGAATCTGGGGTGGGGCCATGCCCTTGAAGGACAGCAAAAGTAAAGTGTGTGCGCCACACCTTGGGAGGTGAATGCTCTAACCTTCAGTAAGGGAAGTCGCAAGATTTTTATAAAAGAGACAGTGAGGCTGGAGATGAAGCTTAGAGGTTGAGCACCGAGTGGGGCACAGGGTTTGAGTCCCCAGAACATAGAGATAAGGAACCATGGTATACATGTGCAAAAGAAGAGACTTTTGTTAGTGATAAAGGAGATTTCAAGAGCTTATGCATGACATTTTATAGATGGATTACACCCATTTCTACACCTTATTCTGTTATACTATCTTGCTTTATTCTCAAGTAATCATTGAAAATGTTTGTTAGCTTTTTATGGCTGCTCTTAAACAAGGTGAATATATCAGCCAATTTGCCAGAAACAATTCCATTTCATGCCTTTTTTTCTTGAGACAGGGTCTCAATATGCAGTTAAGGATGGCCTTGAACTTATGGAGACCCTCCAGCCTCAGCCTCCTGAGTGCAGGGATTAGAGGTGTATGCCACCACAGCGCACACAATTTTACTCTTGAAACTGGTCTGATTAGAGCAATAAATTATAAGAACATTCTTTTTTTTTTTTGGTGGTACTAGGGATTGAACTCAGGCCTTTGCCATTGCCAGGGAAGTGCTTATTCCACTGAGCCATCTCCCTAGCCCCACTTTGCAAATATTTATGCTTTACTTAAAACCTGCCAGCCACACTGTCAAGATACCACATCATATCTTGGGAAAGCGACTCTCCACTGCTGCTCTTAGATTTCCAGATGGAAAGCCCATAGAAAGAAGGAGACAGATTTTCACAGGAAACATGTCCTGGGTAACAAGTGAGAACTGCCGGCCTCCTAAGCATCTGTACCGAGTGGGCAGTAAACTGAATGATCCTTCCTTACTCTTAAAGGCCTCCAACAAATAGCCCTTCAGCCAATGGAATACTTGCTGGGCTCTGGGAGGTTTCTAAAGTGTCACGAATGAAGACACTCGAGAGGCCAGCCACACAGGAGTGTGCCTACAGTGGAGCCCAGGCAGACCTCAGCAGCAAGGAAGAAAAGGCCCCCGCCCTGACCTGGTCAGGAGCACCCACCTTTCAGATCTCCATTCCCATCCTTGTTGCTGTCCTTGAAAGACCTCGGGTAGATCTGGTACATGGGCCCTGCCTGCCACCAGTCAAGGCACTTTGGAGAGATGGCGATGACGGCCACAGTGGCCGCGATGAGCAGGAGCACCACCACAATGGTGAGCCAGAAGAGGATCTCCCGGGGAATGCGGTAGCGGGCCTGGCCTGAGAACTGGAACAGCACCTCCTTGGGCATCCCGGCGTAGGGCCGCACGTGCTGGCTGTCGGGCTGCTCTGGGCCCGTGATGCTCACGGTGCTGCTGGGCTCTGGGTCCATCTCCGGGGTGTCTTCATTCTGGACAAACCCATTGTTGGTCTGACAGCTCTTCTGACTCATCCCGATGGAGTCTTTCTTGCCTTTGTCTTCAGCCATGGCTCCCTGCTCCCTCCTGAGTAGCGTCCTGTAGAGAGGAGGGCGGAGGGAGAGGTGGCTGTGCTGAGTGCTCTGTCTTTAATGAGCTTTGCACGGCTTATAAATAAGCCTGGCTGGACAAAGTCCAGCCAAGGAAGAAAGGGTAAAGGTAAAGGGGATTTTAAAATGTCTTTTTACACTAGAGGCGGGGGTAGCTACAGAAACAACTCCAACTGAGGGGGAAGCAGGAAGAAGGGCCAGGTGCCGCCAACTCATGCCGATGGCACTTGGGTGAGGACACTGTTGCTTTTAGCCACAAAAGTCAAAAGATGGGAAATATACAAATGCCCGCCACTGGACAGATGGATAAGCAAAGCATGGAATACGCAAACATCAGAGGTTCTTTTTTTTTTTTTTTTTTTTGGTCTTTTTTTGAGACAGGGTCTCACTATGCAGTTCAGGCTGGCCTTAAGCTCACTTTGTAGCTCAGGCTGGTCTCGAACTCACAACAATCCTCCTGCCTCAGCCTCCCGAGTGCTGGGATTACAAGCATGCGCCACCACGCCCGGCTCATCAGAGGTTCTTAAAGGAGTTTCTCATGGAGACTGAAAACAGGGGCGCCAGGGGTTGAAGGAGGGGAGGGGGCGTCAGGTTTCAGTGGGTGCAGAATCTCAGTTTGGGATAAGGGACAGTTTCTGGGAGGACAGCAGTGGCGGCTGCTTAACAGTGTGGATGCACTTTGAGCCCTCTGCTTAGAAAGGGCTAAAGCGATAAAGGTTAAGTCTATTTTTACCAACAGGTTTAAAACTTTAAACTTGTCTTTTTAGCTCAGAAAAAGAAACAAATCTTGAATTTTGCATTACGGAGAATGCGAATTTTTTTGCAAGAGGGAGCAAAGGTTTTCCTTTTTTGTTGGTTTTTGTTCTCCGAGACAGGGTCTCACGGTCCTACCTGGTCCCGGACTCACTATGCTGCCCAGGCTGGCCTAGAACTTGCAGCAATCCTCCTGACTTAGCCTCCCAAGTGCTGGTCACAGAGCAGACGTGACAGCAGGCTCATTTTCTTTTTTGTTTTGGAGATCTCCTCTCTTCCTATAAAACCACACAAAGAGGGCCTGGAGGCTGAGAACCACACTTCACGAACTTCATTCTAACTCAGTTCATGCTGACCCTGGATCCTTCCACGTTCGCTCAGCCAGCCCAGGCCTGCTTAAAGTTCTCCAAAAGGGCGTGGCTGCCGGTTATCAGACGCCTACTAGAAGGTGGGGGAGGAGAGGAGGCTGTGCTTAGCCCAGTCAGGTGCTTGCTAGAGATAAACAGGCCTCCACCCTAGTACCACCTTGTTGTCTAATCATTGACAAACACAACAATACATGCACAAGGCGTGGAGACTGCACTGTGCTTGCAGGTGCCTTTCTAGAGGATTCTGTGACTTGAAAAGAATGTGATGATTCAGGGTTTCTTTCAAACAGAGGTCCTTGGTACAGCTCTGTGACTCATTCCAGCAGACAAAGAGGATTCTCTCTGCAAAGGCGAAAAGCTGGGGGTGGGGGGTGGGGGGGTCGTGGGGGCGGCAGCTGCGGCGGCGGTGGTGGAGTTTCAGAAACATGGCATGGTTCAGAGGAATGAGCTACTCAATCTCAGCCAGTTTATTTTTTAAAATGAGCAAATCTAGCCAGGCGTGGTGGCGCATGCCTATAATCCCAGCACTCGGGAGGCTGAGGCAGGAGGATTGTTGTGAGTTCGAGACCAGCCTGAGCTGCAAAGTGAGCTTAAGGCCAGTCTGAACTGCATAGTGAGACCCTGTCTCAAAAAAGACAAAAATAAATAAATAAATAAAAAATAAAATAAAATAAAATGAGCAAATCTGCATATTTAGCTCACTGAATGCATTCAATAATTGGTATTTTTCACCATTATTAATTATATAAGTTACTACTGTAAAACTAAAAAAAAATTAACTTTTATATTTCAAACACATACCAGTAATTTTCTTTCTTTCTTTCTTTCTTTCTTTCTTTCTTTCTTTCTTTCTTTCTTTTTTTCTTTTTGAGACAGGGTCTCACTATGCAGTTCAGGCTGGCCTTAAGCTCACTTTGTAACTCAGGCTGGTCTCAAGCTCACAAAAATCTTCCTGCCTCAGCCTCCCGAGTGCTGGGATTACTGGTCTGCGCCACCACGCCCGGCTCCATACCAGTAATTTTCACAACTGAAGTTAAGTCTGGAAATTCACTTTCTATTTGGGGGAAAAGCCATGGATAAAAATATCTACAGTTAAAAATAATTTTAAATTATACAAATATTTTAATAATAAAACTTCAAATTATAAATGCACAATGATTTTTTAAAAAGCAGCAAAAACTTTTTATAGCACTGCCTACACAACAGAAATATTCCTTTTCATCTTCTCTATATTTTATTTAAAATAACACCTACAGTTTGCATTTCCAGAACATGAAAAAAAGTTGGGAATAACTATCTGGGTCTTTGGTAGAAAGGTATTTAATGATAAAATAAATTTCAAACATTATTTCTTTTTTTAGGGGGCCAAAGAGATGACTCAGTAAAATAAGTGCTTCCTTGGCACATGCAAGGGCCTGAGATCAATCCCTGGTTCTGAAAAAAAAAAAAAATTCTTTTTTAGGTTCTTTTGTTTTGTTTTGTTTTGCTAGGATTTTTTTCTATTTGCAGTTTCACAAAACATATTGATTGAAGAACACTGGGAAATTTAACTGAAGAACATTGGGAAAATACATTTGCAATAAATATGCCAGCTGGGCATGTAATCTCAACACTCGGGAGGCTGAGGCAGGAGGATTGTTGAGTTCAAGACTAACCTGCGATACAAAGTGAGCTTGAGGCCAGCCTGAACTACACAGTGAGACCCTGTCTGAAAAAGACAAAAAAAAAAATAAATAAGACAAAGCAAGAACCAGTCGGATAGCTAAGGGGTTTAAAGCACCTGCTTAGGTAGACGCAGGAATTGGAATTTGATCCCAGGCATCAAAAGCCACCCTGGGGCAGGCTGAGACTGTGATTGAGACTGGGCATGGTGGAGCGTGCCTGTAATCCCAGCACTTGGGAGGCTGAAAATAGGAGGATCACTGCAAGTCTGATCTGTATAGTAAGACCCTGTAGACCTTATCCTAATATACATTTATATATATATATATATATATATATATATATATATATATATATATATTTGCTAAAGCACAGACACCACTTTTTAACTTTTTAGGAGCATTTTGCGAAGCTGCTGGAAAGTACAGAGTCCAAGAACCTCATGCAAATTTTTTTAAATGAATAAGGTATTAACTCCAAGATAAATAAAACTTACATCAAAAGTTAGTGTATCTGTTAACCATGAGACATGAGATTTTTTTGTTTGTTTGGTGGAACTGGGGATTGAACTCAGGCCCTCGAGCTTGTGAGGGAAGCGCTTATTCCACTGAGCTATCTCCCCATGCCAAGACACCAATTTGAAGGGATGAGGAAATTCCTAGCCAATGAGTGAAGCAAGCTTCTGGGCTCTGGTGGGCCATGAAGCAGGATGGTGGGCGCTCTCTCCAGGTCCCGGCTCTTCCTTCTCGCTCTTCCCTGGCCTTGTTATCCTGTCCCCTTGCCCAGACAGCATGTGGTAAGCAGCCCCTCTGCCACACCCTTCTGCCCTGTCTCTGCCTCAGAGCCAGACACCTATGGACTGCATTCTCTATACCACGAGCCAAGAAAACCTCTGCTCTTTCACTCAGGGGTGTCAGGACTTTCACAGCAAGGAAAGCTCACGAATGCAGTTGGCTGAACACTAGGAAATGCACACATTCACAGGCCAGAGTAGATGGATACTGACTGCTTAAGGGCAGGTCTGGTAAGCATGTGGAGCTAGAGATCAAACCGTGGTATCCTGGGCCTGACTGCATTTGCACAAGCAGGCGCTAAAACAATTGAGCTAACTTGAAGTCCCCTCTACTAGATTTTAAAACAAAAATTCCAGAATACCAGAGTTGAGACTAAGCAAAAAAGGTCAAAAATTAAACAGACTGGGGACTGGCGAAATAACCCAGCAACCAAATGCATTAGCAGCCGGGGAGATGGCTCAGTGGAATAAGCACTTCCCTGGCAAGCACAAGAGCCTGAGTTCAATCCCCAGTTCCACAATAAATAAGTAAATAATAATAATAATAAAAACATTAGGATCATGAAAAATTAGCTTCCTATAAGAAAGTATACAACAGAATCTAATGTATAGGAAGGCGGGCTGGGGAGATAGCTTAGCAGTCCAAGCACCTGCCTAATAAGCACAAGGACCTGCGTTCAATCCCTGGTTCCACATGCCATGCTGGCTACCAAAAACATGCGTGTAATCCCAGCACTTAGGAGGCTGGGGCAGGAGGATTGCCCTTGAGTTTAAGTCCAGTTTGGGCTACATTGTGAGATACTAGTTCACAAAAGAGAAAAACAAAAAGCAAAACCAAAGCCAGGCATGGTGGCGCATGCCTGTAATCCCAGTACTCGGGAGGCTGAGGCAGGAGGATTGTTGTGAGTTCGAGACCAGCCTGAGCTATAAAGTGAGCTTAAGGCCAGCCTGAACTGCATAGTGAGACCCTGTCTCAAAAAGACGAAAAAAAAAAAAAGCAAAACCATATGTGAGGGCTATAATCCCAGCAATGGGGAGGTTGAAAACAGGAGAATCACTACAAGTCTGAGCTGCATACTGAGACCTTGTACCAAGTACATAAATAAATAAACTTTTTAAAAATGAAATAAATTAAAAAACCAAATGTGATTGAATAAATATTACTCAGTAAGTTAATACTGCACTAGGTAACTATCTGAAAAAATTAAAGCCATGTAAGGGCCTGCCTGATAGCTCAGTGGACTAAAGCGCCTGCTTAGACAGAGCCCAGCAGCCGGGGCTCAATCCCTGGCATGCTGTGCTGGCCCCACCCCAAGGTCCGCTGGGATAAGACTGGTACTGGGCATGGTGGCACGTCCCTGTAATCCCACCGCGTGAGAAGCTGAAAGCAGGAAAATCACTGTGAGTCCGAGCTATGTAGTGAGACCCTGTAGACCCTGTCCTAAATTCAGAAAATAAATAAATAAATAAAGCAATGTAATTTACTTTATTCCTTAAACCAAAACTAAATTCTATATAAATCATATTTGTTTTGTCATTGGTATGTGGATTTTCTTGACAGGGTCTTGCTATGTATGTAGTTCAGGCTGGCCTTGAACTCTCTATGTAGCCTAAACTGGACTTAGACTCAAAGCAATCTTCCTGCCTCAGCTTCCTCAGTGCTGAGATTACAAGTTTGCACTACCATACCCAGTCTGTGAATCAGATTTAAAACGAAAACAAAAACTGTCAAAAGAATATAATAGTGCACAGCTGTAATGCCAGGTCTTTGGAGGTAGAGACAGGAGGGTCTCTACCTAAATTCAAGCACAGCTTGGGCGCTTTAGTGACTTGGGGAGATAATGTCTCAAAAAACCAAATGTAACTCAGTGTGAAGGCTCTAGATTCAATTCCAATACCACAAAACACAACACAAAATAACATAAAAAAACTGCTAGATAGAAATCTGTATTTAAAAAAAAAAAAAACCTGGAGTTAAAAGATTTTCTGAAGTATAATGCAAAGCATAAAACCTAGATTCTATGAGGGAAAGGGTCAATACATTTAGTTTTGGAAATCATAAAGGAACAGACAAATCTACAGAGAAAAAGGCCAGTGGCACACTAGAGAAAGATACCTGTAACACAGCTGAAAAGGTAATTTTCACAATGTAGAAATCTACTTTACAAATTAACACTGAAAAGTAGAAAAAGGAATAAAGGATATAAACAGACCACTGGCAAAAAAATACAAATGGTTCATTACACTCAAAGTTAGATAAATACTTAAACTAAAACATCATAGCATTTTTAAGAATATCATTTTGGCTTAAATAACAAAGTTCAATCATACCCAGAACCAGAAAATATGTAAGGAAATAATACCACCCCATGCTCATGATGGAAATATAAACTAGGGCAAACTTGCATAGAAATATATAATGAATTATATAAGGTTTTTAAAAAAAATTTGATACCAGGGATCAAACTCATGACCTTCCCATTTCAGGCAGGCACTCATGCCACTCAGTTATGTCCCTGGCCCTGAACTGTGCAAGTTTGACCCCAAAATGACACTGCTAAAAGCATCGTCATGACATAATCGATAAGATCTGTGTCCCAAGATGTTCAGAGGCATCATAAGCAATCCGGGACACCCATGCAATGGAAACCCAGAACTCTTCAAAGAATGGGTTCATCTTCTGGGCTGAAAATGAAAAATGTCCAAACTATACTGTGACATGGAAAAACGTTTTAGAGCACTAAGTATCGAGTCATCAAAGCTACGTGAAGAAGTGGTGAACACGCAGGTTAAAGTCTCAGCGAGCAGCTGACAGCAGGCCTGTAGGAGACATTTCCTGGTCCTCGTCTCAGTCCAAGAAACCAATATTTGTAACCCCAAAGTATGTTATTGGAATCCCATCAAGTTGATTCCAATCTACCACTTTCCATGCAGCCCACAGTGAAAATGAGGACACTAAATTATATTTTTAATCATCGGGGAGTTGAGGACCTCTAAGTCCTGCCATGACATGGCTTTCCGGAACCAAGAGAGCGACCCAGGGCCTCATCCAGTTTTTATTCAGTGAGGGAGTGGCTTGAGGATTGACTGAGAATTGTGGGAAGTAGGTGACTACGGTGAGCTGGGCTAGATGGGTGGCCTACATTTACCTCTGCCATATGCAGAGAGGATATGCAGAGAGAGTAACCTGCATTATATAGTGTTTAATGTTTTGGGAAGTCTAGGGCTTCAGCTTTGATGTAGTCTTTCAAGCCCCAGGAAGTCATAGCCTCTATCTGAAGGCAGATCCCAGCTGACAGCGTGGAGCATTAGCTCTACCGTCCTGTCTCCACCCGGCTCACATTAAGGAGCAGCAGGCTTACCAGGGAAACACACATGTCACCTTCAAAGACTATCACCAGCACCTCAGCTAGACCAATGCACATTGCTTAAGGCCAACTGAAGGATAAA
>PVKA01014487.1:36258-52504 GCA_004027165.1 Ctenomys sociabilis
TTTTGTTTTTTTTTTTTTTTTTTTTTTTTTTTTTTTTTTTTTTTTTTGTCTTTTTGAGACAGGGTCTCACTATGCAGTTCAGGCTGGCCTTAAGCTCACTTTGTAGCTCAGGCTGGTCTCGAACTCACAACAATCCTCCTGCCTCAGCCTCCCGAGTGCTGGGATTACAGGCGTGCGCCACCACGCCCGGCTTATTGGTGGAATTTTTATTGGCTTTCAGCATATGTAACTTTGCAATAAGGAGAAAGGGAGGAGGGAGTGCCCACACCATTTAATTCAATGATTCCACTTTTTAAAAATCTAATTTAAGGAAATAATCTGAGACAGGAACACAATATTGTATTTAAAAATACATTAATTACAGTGTTACTGATAAAATAGCAAATATTAGAGCATTCAATAAAATCAAATTAGCTAAATAAATGGTTGTATTGCTGGTAATTCATTCTAACTCCTTTATTTTACTTTTAAAACTAATATTGGCATACTTCACAAATATATAATGATAACATACATCATATGGAATTGTACCTTTGCATAATACATCTTGATTATAATTCTTTTAAAACAAAAATTAGCTTAATAGACTATTATACATTCATGTGACAGAATATTAGCCACTGATCAGACTTTCAAAGATTTTTAATTTTTAACGATATGGTAGTGTAAGAGGATTTTTCCTAAAAATAGCCACTCCAAATTAAAAAAAAAAAAACAAACCCATGTTAATGTCTAAACAAAAGGAAGAAAATACATACTTAACAAGTCCCAGAACACTGGAAGAGAGGAAATAGGCAGTAATCTGAAGAAAATGGCCACAAAGCTAATAATTCCAAGTGCAAAAGTCTCACTGTTACTTACTTCCAAAGAAATTTAAAGGAAAAAACATTACTAAAGCATGGAACATGGCACTGAAAAAAACTCGTAAATATGAATAAGGGACAAAAACTTGGATAATTAGAACAAAGAAAGCTCAGTATATTCAAACTGCATGTGCATTATACAATCAGGCTAAAATAAATGAAAGTATGAACTTTCTAGAGAGTAGATGTCAGGACAGGAACCAGAGATGCCCTGAAATTAAACATAGAAAGCAGTAAGGGCTGTGGATTTGGCTCAGTGGTAGAATGCTTGCCTAGCAAGCTGGAAGCCCTGGGTTTGGTCCTCAGCACCAAAAACAAAAGATAAACCTCCCCACAGAAAGCAATAATCAGTGAAAATAATGAAGTTCAAAGCCATCACATCCTGGGACTTCCACTCAGCAGCAAACCTATGAAGTGGCATGTGAAATGTCAGGTTTGTCAATATTTAAAATAAAAAGGCACCCTGTGCTGCGTTTACCTGTGGATAACCGGGCTCTCGAGGCTGCCAGCAGCGCGAGGGATGCACCCACTGTCACCTGTAGGTCCGCGACTAGCCCGGGGGCCTAGCCCATTATCAAATGAATACAAGAGAGGTTATTTCAAAATCTCTAAGCCTAGCCCCATGCTTTAGAAGAAAAGTTAGTGCAAGGTGAACGCAAGCGGAAAGTACACGCTGCCTGGAGCTGCAGATCCCTATCACCTCCATTATGCCTTACTGCCCTGGTGCAGCCTAACAGGAATTTGGAAGTCAGAGGAAGGGGAATGCAAGCCTGGCCGCCACCTTTGCTCTCTAACAGATCTTAGACAAACCTGCCAGCTTCTCGAAGTCTCTCATGCCTCACTGCTTTAGTTGTCGAATGTAATTTGGTGGCAAGGGCTAATATTATACAGATAATTTTTTGGTGGGGAGGGGTACCAGGAAGCAAACTCAGGACCTCATGCTTGCCAGGCAGGCTCTGTGCCACTGAGATAAATCCCTGGCCAATACATAGACTCTAGAATAAAGTAATTTAAAAACAGTTCCAAGGGCCTGGCCACACGGCTCAGTAACAGAGTCCTCGCCTAGAATGCTTACAGCCTTAGACTCCATCATGGCATCACAACATAAAGCCCTTGCAAGGAAACAGAAAATTAAAAAAAAAACAACATACTAACTACAGAAAGAAGTTCAATTTACATAACCAATGAAATCAAAGCAGAATGTTTTAAAATATTTTGCTGAAAGTTAAACTATTTCAAAAATTTGGGTAACCACAGATAACAAAACAAATAGTCAAAGAAATCTAAACAGAACATGAAAATATGACAAATGTCACTCCAAAAGCCTGACTATCCCTTCCTAAAGAATTAATACAAATATAAAAATCAATATAGCCAAGTGGCATTCAGTGAGTCAAAAGAGATTGCCAAATTATATATAAGAAAGTAAGGCACAGTAAGTCATTACGTTAAAAGTACTTCCCTGATAGAATTAAGAAATATAAACTAAGGCATTATTCAGGAATGCAATGTGGCTGGGCATGGCGGCGCAGGCCTATAATCCCAGCACTCAGGAGGCTGAGGCAGGAGGATTGTTGTGAGTTTGAGACCAGCCTGAGCTACAAAGTGAGCTTAAGGCCAGCCTGAACTGCATCGTGAGACTGTGTCTCAAAAATACAAACAAAAAAAAAAAAAAAGAAAAAAAAAAAGGAATGCAATGTGTTAGCTGCAATAACAACCCCATTAGCCAGGTGTGGTGTGCATGCCTATTATCCCAGCACTTGGGAGGCTGAGGCAGGAGGATCACTGTGAGCTGGTGAACATCCTGGGCTAGCAAGTGAGCTCAAGGCCAGCCTGAACTGCATAGTGAGGCCCTGTCTCAAAAAGACAATAAATAAATAAATAACCCCATTAATAGCATCTTTGTAGTGATTTTCCTGCCTCAGCCTCCAAATGCTGGAATTATAAGCATGCACCATCACACTAGGCACAGAGAGCCTTGAAAAGTTAGCTAGGTGTGGTGGCATGCACTTGGGATTCCTGTGCTGCACAGTGAGTTCAAGGCAAGCTGAACATGGGAAGACTGTCTCAAATAAAACAAAACAAATAAACAAAAACAGTGCATTTTTTACCTTAAATCTGGACCCGAGCCCTTAGCATGTGGCTTGCTGGAGGATGGGGAACAGATGTTAGCGAGTGTCTTAGCTACTCTTCTCTCATTGGTGGGACAAATACCCAACACCCAAAATGAAGGAAGGAAAGGTTTATTTAGTTCACAGTTACTGGAGGTTTCAGGCCATATTCAGCTGGCTCCAAGGCAGAGGGGCACATGGCAGAGAGCAGCAGTTCATGGTGGCCCAAACAGCAACAACAAAGAGCAATGGCTACAGAAAGTCTGTCTCTCTGTCTGTTATATTCCATTCAGGCTCTCCTCCCCAGGGTGGGCTGTAGTACTCACAACCATAATCCTAGCAGTACTGAAACCCATAATCCCAGCCTTGGATCACACATAATCCCAGTGGATCATGAGTTAATCACAAACTCCCCACCTCATGACTACATGAGGCTTTGGGGGGACAACTAGACACAAACCATAACAGGGAGATCTGGCAGAGTACTCAGAGCTCTCCTAGAATGACCAACCTCAGCCAAAGGGCCCTGTGGCCACAGAGGCCCCAGCAAGCCCCGCCCACACCAGCAAAGGGCTGAGTAACACTTCCCAGGGTGCAAAATAACTGTCTGGGCTGCTTCTTGTTTCAGGAACCCAAAAACAGCTTTGTTGAAGGGTTAACCAGCAAATGACACGCAATGCACATTTAAAATACCTGTGTTGACACATTGTCACACATAGATACACCCATTAAGTTATTGCCACAACCAAAATGAGGCTCTTCCTTCCCCTCCCCCTGTAACCTCTCCCTGCCCTGCACCCCCATCCCATCCTCACCTGCCTTCTGTTGATGAAGATTCGTGTGCTTTTGCTAGAATTCTATATACACAGTGTATATTGCTTTATGATTTTTTTTTTCAGTCAGCACAATTCTTTGAGATTTATCCATCTTACTGGGTTACCAGGGATCGAACTCAAGACCCTGCACTTGCCAGGCAGGCGTTTGTGCTGCTGAGCTATCTCTCCAGCTGACCATGCACTATTAAGTAAAGTCCATGTTTCACATTATTTGTACCTTCACTACTTACCCAGTAACAGTGTTTACATGGCAAATGCTTATATATATTGCATTGAGAATAGTTCACTCTGTGCTGTACATTCTATGAGTTTTGACAAATGTATAGTAACATATCTGTGACACATTTATGACAGGTATCATCACACCAACACAGCATCACACAGAATAGTTTTACCTCCCTAAAAATCCTCTGCTTTAGCTGTTCATCTCTCCTCCCCTTCTCCTTCACCAACCCCTCCTGATAAACGCTGATACTTTTAATGTCTGTAGTTTTGCCCTTTCCAGAATGGTACATAGTTGAAATTGTACAGTATTAGCCCCTTTGGGCTGACATCTGTCACTTAATAAAATGTATTTCAGCTCCCTCTGTGTCTTCTGGTGGTGTGATCACTCATTTGCTTTCACTGCCAAATGATATGCATGATATGGACAAATCACAGTTGGTCCACAGATCAGAGGCCATCATGGTTGCTTCCAAGAGCTGGAAGTTATGTAGAAAGCTGCCATTAACACCTGTGTACAGGGCCAGCCAAATAGCTTGGTGGATTAAAGAACCTGCAAGGGGTAGGGGGTTCCATCCCCCGGCTTGCTGTGCCGGCCCCACCCCCAGGGCTCACTGAGACAGCGATTGAGACTGGGCATAGTAGCTGCGCCTGTAATCCCAGCTGTTGGGAGGCTGTAAACAGGCAGATCACTGTGAGTCAGATCTAGTAGTGAGACCCTGAACACCCTGTAGGCCCTTCCCTAAAAATAAAATTAAAAAACCTTAAAAAAAAGAAAAGGGGCTGGAGTGGAGCTGAGCAAGAAGGCCCTGGGTGCAGTCAAGAGAGACAGACAGACAGACAGAGACAGAGAGACAGACAGACAGAGATTGAGATTCACTCTTAGCCACCTAGCCCCACAAGTCACATGGCATGTTTTCACTGTATTTTGTGTGCCCAGAGGGGACTGTGCACTGTGATGGGACTAAGAAATTATGGGGCAAAGAACATGGGTACAAGAGAATGGGATAGAACTACTAATGCAATCCATCTATCTTTTCTCTTAATATTCTTATTGTGGTAAAAATATTTACCACTTTAGACACTTTAATGTATTAGTGCATTAGTATTATTTACTTTGTTGTGAAACTGGTCTCCAGAATTTTTTATCTTATAATTCTGAAATACAGTGAAATGTAGCTTTTGGAGAATAAGTCCTTCCCTTCCTACCTTTGTGATTAATATGAGCTATATGATGAGAGGCCAGGGGAATAGGGGATAGCTCAGTAGAATAAGCACTTGCCTGGCAAGCACAGGATCCTGAGTTCAATCCCCAGTACTGAAAAAAAAAAAAAAAAAAAAAAGGAAAAGAAAAGAAAAAAGAATGGGGAAGAGCCGTACCATGGCTTATTGTGTTACATGTCAGTAGCTCAGTGACAGAGTCACAGCTTCATTCAGGCTGGTGAGGTGGGACAGCATGGATCTGGGGTCAGCCCACAGGCTTGGCTCCCAGACCAGCAACACTGGGCTTCCCAGAGACAAATCTCCATTCTTTATCAGTTCTTCGATCTCAGGTATTCTGTTAACAGCAACTCAAAGTGAACTAAGACATTTATTGTGTGACAAATATCTCCCATTCACACACTCAACTGTTCTGGGAAACTTTTAATATAGTATTGATTGATGCACTGCTGTGGATAGCTTTAATGAAAATTCAAAGAACATGAATCACACAAGCCCCACGCTACTGTCAAAATGATCTGATGACACTGTGTTAGAACGTGACTGGGACACCACGAACATTAGTCGCTCAAGAACATATTGAAAAATAATTTACTATCTACTTCTTTTTTTTTTTTATTTTTATTTATTTTTTTTTTTTACGGAACCGGGGATTGAACTCAGGGCCTTGCACTTGCCAGGGAAGAGCTTATTCTACTGAGCCATCTCCCCAGCTCCTATCTACTTCTTATATAACAGGAACATGTAAGAAGAACACAACCTTAGATCAAAGGAAAGTTCTTTAAATACAGTAAGAACAATATGTCCTTTTCTTCCTACTTTTGTGGCAAGGGTTTGGTTTGGTGGCTTAGGCTGCCTAAAGGGCAGGTATAGTAAGGCCGGGGGAGCTAGGAATCGAACCACATTATCCTGTGCCTGACTGCATTTGCGTGAGCAGATGCTTAAATAACTGAGCTAACCAGCAGGCCCCCTTTTGTGATAGTTAAGAGCAAACTCTGATCCAAGATCTGGGTTTTCAGAACAACTGATTAATGCCTTGGATGCCACGTGGCCATATGAAGGCTCATTGCTCTACCGGTCGGTGGCACCGCCCAGTCACAGCTTCATTCAGGCTGGTGAGGTGGGACAGCACGGATCTGGGGCCAGGCCACAGGCTTGACTCCCAGACCAGCAACTTTGGAACTCTGTGGCCTTGGACAACTCAATCTCTTCTGGATCTCAGCCTTTGTACTTACTTTCCAGGCCGCTGCGAGGACTGGATAGGACAGGGTCCACACACTTCCAACTGGTGCATAAGGGCTCCTCTTGGAAAGGCTGGCCAGCTCCCGCTCCACAGAGAACTTTGTCCAGGGAAGCCTATGTCATGATGGAAGCTGTTATTGTGGTATATATAATAAAAATTACAGTTAGCATTAAGGTCCTCCTCTCGGGACAGCGTGGTCTTCTCAATGCTACCTTTACAGGATTAAAGGCAATGCCTCAAATTCTTCTTCATAAAATAAGGATGATCTCGTTCATCAGTGGCTTTTCTATTTTTACTTATCCCAAGAAGCAGCTAAAAAGTCTCTCAATGAGACATAAATATTAGTTCTCTCCAATCACAAGCACTGAGGAGAAAGAAAATTAGCTCAGTGACAGTGAACCTTTTAGTGCTCTCAGCGACCAGGCAGTCTGCTGTGGGGTGGCGTTTGCACCATCGGCATGCACCAGCCTACAGGGAGCAGAACATAACACCGACTGTAGTTTTCTTTTTGATCCTATTTCCACTCATTTAAAATAGCCGGGCGTGGTGGCGCATGCCTGTAATCCCAGCACTTGGGAGGCTGAGGCAGGAGGATTGTTGTGAGTTCGAGACCAGCCTGAGCTACAAAATGAGCTTAAGGCCAGCCTGAACCGCATAGTGAAACCCTGTCTCAAAAAGACAAAAAAAAAAAAAAAAAAAAAAATTAAAAAATTAAAATAGATTTGCTTAATATGAATGCTAAGACAGTAAGGAAAAGAGCTCTGTTTAATGATAGCACCTTAAACCCTAATTGATCATTTGAACCTCCTTCATTGATTCTGCTTTAACTCAAAGGAAATGAGCTAAGCTCAGACAACATGGCAAGCCATAGTAATTTTACTCTTAGATGTTAGCCAGGTTCTCAACTACTTATAAAACATAGAGCAACATCTTTAGTATGGGTGAATTTGATTTGTGAAAATGTTTTAACGAGAGTAATAGTAATCTCAGGTCACATGTTAAATATTAAAAAGTCTAATCTGGGACTGAGGTGTAGTTCAACTGTAAAGTGCTTTTCTAGCATGTGTGAGGCTCTGGGCTTGATCCCTACACCACAAAGCAATGGATGATAGATGGATAGATAGATAGATAGATAGATAGATAGACAGACAGACAGAGTCTGAATTTTACAATTCTTACTAAGCTACACATTATCAACTAAAGCAATATTCTAATACATGAAATATTTCTAAAAGCCATGTTGTATAAATATCTTCATAGTCATATTTTCTATAAATTAGACATTCCTTGTGTTCATCACTGAGTTATATAGAGAGCCAGCACATTCACACCCTGAATTTCTGATACAGGACATGTAAACATTTTATCAGTCACTATTAGTAACATTAAATACTATGCTACTGGACTATATAAGTACCTGCTGTAACAAGTTGCACATGTTTGGGTGATGTCTACATCCTATATCCAGGCTGAGGAAACTTCAGTCCAGCCCAGTGCCAGCCCAAGCCTGCTTCTCCATGTAAAATTTTAATGGAACACAGCCATTTCTGTCCATTTCTGGGCTTTTGTTCATGGCTTTTCACAGCAGCAGACTTGAGTAATAGACACCACCTGGCCCTCAAAGCATGAAATGTTTACTTTCTGGTCTTTAACAAAATTTGTCCAATCCTAACCTACAGAATAAATAGAAGTAGCCATATATGTTCAGAGATCACAAAAAAAATGTCCCAGCACCAACGGTCTCAAAGGACTCCACCCAGAGGCAGTAATACTGAGACTGGAGTTAGCAAGATGGGCATTAGAGTTCTGTGAAGCAGTGAGAACAGCGGTCCCACATGGAGTCAGCAAAGTCACCACCGTCCAGAGCGCCTACAAAAACACCTTCCAGAAGTGGGGCTGCCCTCCTGCCACCCAGCACTCAGGAGCCTGAGGCAGGAGGGCCACTGTGAGGTTTGGGCAGCCTGGGGTACACAGTGACAAGGGACCAGTGGGAGCAAGAGCCCCACCCAAGGCTCAGCCTTCGACCTCAGCCCACTGTAGGGGGAACATCTGTACTGCCTGGGCTAGCCCCTTTTGCCCATGCCCTTCTCCAAAAACCAATTCAATTGTCTTCTCCAAAATAAAGCCAGGTTTTGCCACCACAAATAAAAAATAAAAAACAAAACCAGACAAAAAAATCCGGCAGGTGCCCACAGCTGTCTTGGGCCCAGAGTGTGTTCAGACAGGCCATTGGCCCAAGCATGTGTGGGCTCACATGCAGACTGTGTGAACACTGCATAGATTGGACCCTGAAAAGTACACTGACTCTATAGGGTAGAGATTATGTTTCCTGCCCTACAGAGCTTCCTTCTAAAGCTCTTTAGAACCTCTAGGCGAAGAGCTTTCTTGGGTTTCCTGCTCAGGACCCTCTCCTGGCTAGAGGGGGCTCTACTTCCTTGCCCCTTTCTCTCTTTCACACAAATTTGCTTGCTCCCACCTTCCCCACCTGTGGTTCCATCCTCCATCACTGTGGATCACAACACCAGAATTCCAGCGACATTTTGGGGTCTCTTCTGGGATGCCAGGAGTTGAGTAAGTCCATGTGCTCTGACACTCTTTACATTTACTTCGTCCAGTCTCACCTCAGTTTTCCTTTCCAATTAGATCTTTCTTCTGCAAGGGAGTGATCTCCACCTTGGCGTTCTAGACTCTCCATAGCCAGTGATCCTTGGACACAGCACTCCTCTAGCTCACTCCAGGTACTGGAAGGGATGAATCAGCTTTCTCTGTCACGATTTCATTTCTTGGTGAGCAAAACCAGGAAATAAAAAGACCTCACATCTTGTGCCTCTTCTTTTTTTTTTTTGTCTTTTTGAGACAGGGTCTCACTATGCAGTTCAGGCTGGCCTTAAGCTCACTTTGTAGCTCAGGCTAGTCTTGAACTCACAACAATTCTCCTGTCTCAGCCTCCCGAGTGCTGGGATTACAGGCCTGTGCCACCACGCTTGGTTTTTAATTGTCTGGCTGCACTTTTGAAGGTCAGGGTCAGATAATTAAAAGCCATTAGAGGGCTGGGGAGATAGCTCAGAGGCCCTCGTGCCTGCCAGGCAAGAGCAAGGACCTTGGTCCAGCACTCCATGCTGGCCACAGAAACCTGGCATGGTGGCACATGCTTGTAATCTCAGTGCTGGGGAGGCTGAGACAGGAGTATTACAAGGAGTCTGAGCTGCACAGTGAGACCCTGTGCCAGATAAACGAATAAATAAAAGATTAAAAAATAATAATTTTAAAAAGCCATTAGAGCAGCCACCAATTTAGATTCCCGAGAAGGGAAAACTTGGAATGGAGCAGTGCAGGCTCGGCTGGGCTCATGAAAACTTCCACACATCTGCTAGGTTCAAGTTTTATGTTTGTGCCCAAAATAACAAGATTGCCTTAAAATTCAATGACAGGGCCATCTTGTTCTTCTGCTGCTTTGTGTTGATGGATGGAGCACCAAAGTTCCTGCAGGAGTGCATTAGTAATTCAGGGAGTGAGGGTTTATTCGAATGAGCCCAGCCCTTCATTGTTCCAGCCTTTGCCTTCCAAAATTAATGCATCAAGAAGGCCCCAAGGCTTGGGCTATGACAAAGACGCTGCTCCAAATTCCTGTAGGTCTACTGGTCAGCCAGTCCTTCCTAATTGAAATGTAGGCATCTACAAACTCATGCTGAGGGGGCCAGGGAGATAGCTCAGTAGAATAAGCACTTGCCTGGCAAGTGCAGGGTCCTGAGTTCAATCCCCAGTTCCACAAAAAAGAAAAAAAGTAAGCAGCTACCAGGTTGTTACAGAAGGAAACCAGTAAGTAAAGGAAATACAAAGAAATTTTGTACTCCCAAAATGGAAAAGAGGAGAGAAGGCAGCAAAACTAGGAGGCTGAAGTATGACCAAAGGTTTGCAGAGGATGGGGCAGGTGTGTGTTTGGTTATTATTTTACGTATTGGGCCTAGGCTGTTTCTTCTAAACCTCTTTGTTGCTCAAAAGAGCTACAACACTCTTGACTCATCAGTAGCTCCTCCCCAGCTCCGTTTCCTCTCTGGCCATCTTTATGGCCTCCTGTGCTGGGTACACAAGGACAGAAGACACCACAGTCAAGTAGGATTTTCCATCTTCTTAGATGAAGATGACATAAGAGAGCACATGCTGGTGATAGCCAGACAGGCAGGCAGTCACTTAGGTCTAGCTGAGATCTCCACTTTGGGTTTGGGTTGATGGCAAATATGGCCTTAAAAAAATACTTAAATGACCATTTAATTAATGGTCATTTAATTAATGAGCACACTCGGTTTAGTGTGCTGGGGCTCTGCCTCACTGTAGTCTTGATTGTCTTTTTTTTTTTTTTTTTGTGGAACCAGGGATTGAACTCAGGCCCTTGCGCTTGCCAGGCAAGCATTTATTTCCCTGAGCCATCTCCCAGGCCCTTGATTGCCTTTCTGTACATACTAGAGGAGCTGACAATTAATCTGCAGTTTCACTTACAGAGGTATTTCAATTTAGGGGGTAAAGGAAGTGAAATAAATGCTTTGAGTTGGGGCTGGGGAGATGGCTCAGTGGAATAAATGCATCACAACCAAAGGGGTTCAAGGGACATCAGAGAGGGTGAATGCCATGACAGAGCAACTAGAAGTCGCACCTCCTCTTGATTCTAGCTTTCAGTGTGCAGCAACTCAGACCTCACAGGCAGTCAGGGGATGTCTTAGCCACTGAAACTTCAATAGAGAAAGCAAGGGACGCCTTCACTTCCTTTGATGTTTTTAATAGGAGGCTCGATCTCAACTCCATTATGCCTTTGTTACACTTACTCAAAAAATTTGGATTCCTTTGATCCACAGATCATTAAAAACTACCTTCTGACCCTCTTTTGCAACTTCACTGTCCTTCCTATCCTTCAGGAAATGGGGAAAAGGGTATTACCTGATAATGAATCTTAGAGGGACCACACTCAGTGATCCTATCCACCCCAAAGTAGAAGGAATTAAGATCTAGGTAAGCGTCTTTGCCTGAAACCCTGGACACCGCCACCATCCAAAGATGAAGAGGTTGACCATTGTGTCTATGAGCTATCAGAGGACCTCAAAATCCTGTTCAAGAAAAAAAATCACTTAGCCAGGTGAGGTGGCGCACGACCTGCAGTCCCAGCATTCTGGAAGTTGAGGCAGGAGGATTGCTGCAAGTTTGAGGCTTGTCTGGACTCTGAGCTTAAGGCCAGACTGAATTACAAAGCAAGACCCTATCTTTAAAAATTAAGATGTGATGCTGAGTTTAATGGCATGATGCTAAGATTCAGGGTGCCCCACGTGGGTGTGAGAGCTACCAGAAGCCTGGATAAAATGGAAGGCACAGGAAGAGGGCTGCGGCCACGACTTGCTGCTTGCTGCTTCAGGACTGGCTGCCCCTGCCTGCCACACCACGGGCTACTTCTTCTCTGCCATGTGCTGCCCTGCATTGAAGCCAGCTGACTACGGACTGAGCCCTCTACATACTGTGAGCTGAAATGAGCCTTTCTTCTTTAAACTTCGGGTGTTGGTATTCTGTCTCAGTAACAAGACAAGTAATTAAGATACTCCTCCACCATGGAACATGAGTTTGGTCTTTGAGTAACAATCTTTATTTATTTATTTATTTTATTTTTTTTGTGACACTCAACTAGACCAGGACATTTTCCTGGTGTGGCCGATAGGGTTTGCTGAAGACAGAAGGCCCACCCTGCATGGGTGTGGCACCAACCAACAGGCTGGGAACCCAGTTGGACCCCAGCCTGGGGACCAAGAGAAACAAGGAAAGAAGGCTCCCTTTGGCAGAGCAACTCCGCGCTTCCAGGCTTTCAGCGGAGACTACTCAGCCTTTCAGTGAAGCCCTGGAGGCCTGCTGATCCGAACCACAGCAAGTTGCAGGCCTTCAGCTTCTGACTGTATCCTTCAGCTCTCCAGAGTGCAGACAGCCCATGTGGATTCTCTCACCCTGCCTCTGGGGGTGGCCACTGTAAGCCAATCCTGTAAATCCTTATTTATATATCTTTGCATCAAATGTGTCTCTAGCAAGCACTGATAAAACTAATAGCAGAGAATCAGTAGTTATTTGTATTTATAGATCTTCCTTAGTGAGTTATCATTTAATTTAATATTTTACTCCACTTGCACTTTTGTGTTGTAAGCATTGAGTTTTTTCAAATCAGATATGCTTTGCCTAAAGCTTGCATTAAAAGTTTGTAATTTTAAGTCAATTCAATATTTTTGTTTATGATGATTTTTACTATGCTGTCTTTCTTTTTTTTTTTTTTTTGTCTTTTTGAGACAGGGTTTCACTGCAGTTCAGGCTGGCCTTAAGCTCACTTTGTAGCTTAGGCTGGTCTCGAACTCACAACAATCCTCCTGCCTCAGCCTCCCAAGTGCTGGGATTACAGGCTTGCGCCACCACGCCCAGCTTTATGCTGTCTTTCTATATATTGCATTACCCAAGGTCCAACAATACTTTCATCCAAAAATTTTAGTTTTACCTCCATTAAATCTGTGATTCATTTCTATGCTATTCTTGTATAGTATGCAATAAATAAGAAGGGTAGAGAGATTTTATTTTTGTGGTTGCATATGTTTAAGCATGTGTTCCAGAACCATATGTTAAACAGGCTTTCTTTTCTTCTCTTGGGTTCTCCCAACATCTTTGTTTAAATCCAAGTAGCCCACCAGCAAGATAACTCAGTGGTCTAAGCACCTGCCAAGGCAAGTACAGGGAGGAGGGTTTGCCCCCCTGGCATCCATCATGAATTATTTGCTTTTTTAAAAAAAAATTTAATATAGTCACAATCATGTGATACTTTTGTTTAAAGCTTCTTTTATTCAGGATGACGGGGACTCATCCATATTGATAGCCCTCCCCTTCGCTGAAGGACATTCTCCTGCATGACCCAACCATCTACCTATTGGTAAGTAAAATTTATTGGAGGCTTTGGGCTTGGACTGAGCTCCTGCTCCAGTGTCAACAAACCAAACCAAAATGGAGTCACTAAGTTCCACATCACCAAGCCAAAATTATTCATCTGACACTTTGAGATACCAGGAGAGTGAAAACCAAATATTCAGATAGGGCAGCCTCGGTTGGCATGGTAATAAAGTTATCTTCTTCAATCCTTTCAAGGATAAAAACGCGGAAAAAAGCACTCTGCTTTTTGTTGTTTCTTTTTTCTGCCCTTCTATGTCTTCAATGCCAATTCTCTTCTTTTGAGCTTGTCAGAATTCTATTTTACAGAATGAAGTGTTGCTCAATTCTAGAGCACAAGTAAAATCCAGTTCAGATTCATAACTCATTTTGCTTTATTTCTTTAGATTCTACTTTTAAAACTTTTGCTTCTCATGATGAACACGTGGTTGTTTCCCTCCTGGCTTTATTATGAGTGGTTGCTCTCAACCTTCTTGTATGATCTCTTTCTCTACAGGTATATTTTTATTTCCTGAAGGCAAATGCCTAGAAGTGTAATTGATGAGGTATAACACAGGAATATATTTATTTCATAAGAAACTCCAACCACTTCCAAAGTGGTTGTGTCACATCTCCAACACTCTCAGTTCCCACACATCTTTGCCAACGTTCAATATTGCCATTTCTTTTTAGTAAATCTGGCTGGGGTGTGGTTCAATCTTTTCTGGAGATTGTATTTGGATCACTATTAATTTCCTTGGTCCAGGACCTTTTTTGTTTTTTAATGAGCAAACTACATTTATTGAGAAAAAGCTCCTGTCTGAAAGAGGGACAGGATGAGAGTCTCGAGCAAGTTGTTCCCGGGGAAGATGTCTCTTCTAGGGACTTCTATAGTGTAAAACCATGCCGGGCTAAGGTGGAGCATATTGGAATTCACTTAGGCAGATGTGGGGTGGGACAAAACTATGGTCAACCAATGGAATTACAAGCACCATTGCTCAGGTAAAATTGATTAAGTCTGTGGTCTCGGACCTTAATATGCACGCAGTCTCCTGCCCATAAGCATGGTTGCTGGGTCCGGTTGTACCCTTGTTGGTAGCACTGTGTTGTAGCTGAGACGTCCAAGGGGGTAACACTTTCTCTGCCCCGCTTGCACTTGGTGACCTGAGGGCTCCATCTCATCCATTATACATAAGCCGAACCAAAGTGCCCCACCTTCAGGCGGTAACTTCAAGAAGCATGAGCACCTTTCTCTTTGGCTTACTGGATTCCACCCAGTTTTTTCAGAGAGATACCCATTACTGGAATACTTGGGCCAGAACATGCCTGAGCAAGAATTAGTCGTCTATTTTGCGTGACCCACTGAGGGCTTGATTTTGTCCCTTACAGCAGATCTGCTCACCCCGACTTACCAGCTGCCTACTTCTCAAAGGGCCTCTTGCCCGGAAGTGGTTTCTCCCCATACAACAGGTAATCTGCATTTTTAGGTCAGACCCTCCAAAGCATGCCCACCACACCTACGCAACTATTTTCATGTGTTCTATATCACACAAACTCCCATATCTGAGGGTTACTGTACCAGCCAATGTCTTTTGTTTAAAAATACCTTCTGAAAGTAGTCTAAATACAAGTATACACAAATATACCATCTAGGTATGTACCATATGTGACACACATATCTACAGAAATTTACACAGTACTCTCAACTATTTTTTTCATACTTTTTTTTTTTTTTTTTTTTTTGCATACCAGGGATTTAACTCAGAACACTGCATTTGCCAGGCAAGTGCTTCATCTATTGAGCTATCTCCCCAGCGCCAATACTTGCTATTTTTTGAGCCCTAGTGATTGAAGAAATTGAGACGGGGGAAAAGGACATCATGAGCCTGTCCCTGGGCTCTGCAAGAACTTTGAGCTCAAAGCTGGAAAGTCAAAGCCGGTCCTTAAGACCTTGTGGGTGCAATTTAATTTCTCTGCCTTTCAGTACCATTTCTCCTCCGCTCAGTAGTTTTCATTTTTAAGGAAAGACATGAGGATTGAGGCTAGCTTGTTTCCTATCCCGGGCAATGCAGGACTCAAGGGCTGCCACTTAGCCCATAAGGCTTCTCTAGTGATTACAGAAAATATTCCCCAAAGCATTCCTTCCTAGTCACTTAACTTCCTGTCAGATATTTGGTGTAGTGTCAACTGTCCTAGGTTTAGTAGGAGGCACTGTGCCGGAGAGCAGCCACCATCTCGGCCCACAGCTCTGGAGAAAGGCCTGTTCTGTCCTAGCTGCATTTGCCCAAAAGTAGCAGATCAACTGGTAGTTTTGCTTTTTTTTTTTTTTTTTAGCGCTACTAAGATTGACTGAACCCAGGGCCTTCCCACTGAGCTACATCCTCCACCCTTGTGATTTTTTTTTTTATATTCTGAGAAGGGGTCTTGCTAAATTGCTAAGTTGCCCAGGCTTGACTTAAATTTGCAATTCTCCTGCCTCAGTGTCTAAGGATACTGCCATTACAGCCACTCACAGCCAGGCCTGGTTAGGATTGCTTCTTTTTTTTTTGGCTGAACTGGGGATTGAACTCAGGCCCTTGCGCTTGCCAGGGAAGTGTTTATTCCACTGAGCCATCTCCCCGGTCCAGGATTGTTTTTAAAAATACCTTTTGTTAAAGAAAAAAAAAAAAAAAAAAATGCCGGGCGTGGTGGCGCATGCCTGTAATCCCAGCACTCGGGAGGCTGAGGCAGGAGGATTGTTGTGAGTTCGAGACCAGCCTGAGCTACAAAGTGAGCTCAAGGCCAGCCTGAACTGCACAATGAGACCCTGTCTCAAAA
>PVKA01014488.1:0-38477 GCA_004027165.1 Ctenomys sociabilis
AACTGGTATCAGGTATGAAAAGGTCCTTTAAAAACTTCTCCAAATACAGCTTCTCTAACAGCAATGGAACACCCATCTCTGACAAAACAAAACAAAAAAAAAGGGGGCTATAAGGGACTGTTTTGCTGTGAAAAAAAAAAAATATATATATATATGTAAATATATGTATATACAAGATAATTAAGATATATATCTACTTAAATTCAATAAAAAGAAAGATTTGTACTAATAATGTTAGACAAAATATCATGTCTGCATCTTGTTCTCTGAATAACTATTATAAAAACAATATATTAATTATTATAACCATCCTACTAACCTGTTTCAAAACTGTTTCATTGCTATTTTATCTTTTTTTCTCAATAAAATGAATTTAAATTTAAAAAAAAAAAAAAGAATTTCAGGAAGAGGTGATCACATTATCATGTCAAAACTACATCATAGAATAACATGAAAGCCCATACCGGAAGTTAGGACTTTACTTGTATTCTAAAATTACTCCTAATGAGAAAAATACATTAAAGCATTTCCATTCCGTTCAGATTAGTCAGAATTGCCTTCTTACTAACTAAGAAACTTTGGGAGAAGTTCAAATACATCCTGAAACTACACATTTCATTATTTTAAAAAATCTCAACGTACCTGCAAATTGCTTTCATTCATATTACAAGTTTATCTTGGTTCACTTAAAAGAAAAATTTGTGTTGATATCTGTTTCATGTTTACAAAAATATTTTCTGCTGGGCATGGTGGTGCAGGCCTGTAATCCCAGCACTCGGGAGGCTGAGGCAGGAGGATTATTGTGAGTTTGAGACCAGCCTGAGCTACAAAGTGAGCTTAAGGCCAGCCTGAAGTGTATATTGAGACCCTGTCTCAGAAAGACAAAAAAAATATTTTCTGTGTATTTCTTATATTTTGAGTACCTACTTTGAAGATAATTATATGCAGTGTAATAACTATTGTTATTCTCTTACTTCATTATAAACTTTGTCTTATGTTTTCATAAAATAAATATACTTTAAAAAACTAAAAAAAAATATTTGAGCACTTGCTGTGTACAAAGCAAAGGAACTAAAAAGGGAATTCGTGAAGAAATGGGCACAGTGGCTTGGCCCCCACACTTCCAGTGCACCTGCTAACCAGCCCGCATCCACACCCTGACTGCTCTGGCGACATCTCAACATTCCAGCTTATCAGCTGGTTCTGCTGACTTCAGAGCAGATCCAAATTCTGAAACTTCTCACCTCGGTTCCTGACCGCAATCTAGTCCAGGCTGTCTCCGTCACCTCCACGACTGCAATACACGGCTGCTCTGGTTCGAACATGATTTTTCCCCACCAAAATGAGTGGTGAGGCTTGGTGTCCAGTGTGTTTTAGGAGGTAGAATTCAGTGGGAGATGTTTTGTGTATGGGGGTGGAGCCCTTTTCTTCAAATTTTATTTTACTTTGGAAAGCAAAAACAGCAGAAACATACAGAAACAAAGTGACATACCATACATATGTTACAGGTGAGAATAGCTACTTAACAATAGTTATGTATTTTTATAGTCAAAACTGTTGCTCAGATTAACAGATAGGCAAGATTGGATAAATAATCACTGCTTCCTTTAAGAAACCTTAGTTTGTTTTTTTTGGTTTACCTTTATTTTGTTGTTGTTGTTGTTTCATCAATCTTTTTTTTATTTTTTTGAAGAACAATTAGCAATGAGACAGTTTCAAATCAAATCAGTCGGACAGATTCAATATTTAATACATTGCATAAGGTTTTCATAATGGTTTTTGTTGTACATGGTGCATACATGATATTCTATTTACAAACACTATTAGAGCAGATGCCTCTAATCAATGAATTAAAAGAATGTAGCTGTATACCTATCTGTTTGGGGGGTGGAGCCCTTTTAAATGGACTCCCTTTCTGAGTTTTCACTCACAAGCCTGGTTTACTTACCAAGCAGGCATGTCACTATAAAGCAAACCTACTGCTTGCTTTCTTCTGAACACACTTGTTGGGCTCCAGCTTCCCACTGCCAGTGCAACAGTAGAGGTCTTGGCCATAAGCCAGTGCCAGTGCCACACCCTCAGGCTTTGCAGGCGACAGAACCCTGAGCCATAATAAGCCTTCTGAATCCTCGTCTCTGTCTGCTTTCCTCTTGGCTGCTCATACCACAACACACTTGTTTTCATACTTATCTTAAGGACATGGTGTCTGATCCACTCTTATCAATGCTCTTTCCTCACATGTCGGGTGGGCTCACTTTCTTCAGAATAATGTACTGTGTCACCTCTATAGATCCACCTCCCCTGAGCCTTCTTATCTAAAACTTGTACCCCTGCCTGTTCTTGCTCTATCCCTTTGGCTAGTTTCATTTCACTTTTAGGAATATCACTATCTAAAATTACATTATACATTTATTGGTTCTTCCTGAGTTGCAAGGACTTCATTGCCCACTTGGAGACCCACAACAGCCCTGGCACATGGTAGCACCCCACAGAAATACTTGTTAAAGGAAAAGAGTCCTTGGCTCTATGCCTGCACAATGCCGGGCATCTTTTGTTTTTGAGATACATGTACTCAAGACTATCTTTTCCATCTAAATCTTTTTCCATGCTCTTTACTTTAAATGCTTCATTTTATAGAAAACAAAAATCTCATATATACTCAACTTCTTATCAGAAAAACTTCCCTGTGTTTTTGCTTTAAACAAATGGAGCTTTATGTCAAAGATGCTACTTCTTAAGCTTTCTTGTAATGTATGCATATTCTTGCATATTATGCAACGGAGACATGAGAGTAGAATTATCTTATGTCTTCCATAGCATTTCAAACCAACACTGCTGATCTGAGGGTTGTACCACCAAGCTGTGTCACCCTGTCCTTCATTAATCTCACATCAATATCCTTATAGGCTCCATCACTGATTCAAAAATAGTGCTCACCTATACTTTTTGTGTTCACCAAATATTTTCAGTATTTCACTATTTGTATGGATAATATTCCTATCATAGCTATTTGACCTAAACAACCTCCATTACTTTCTCTTCCACTCTGTCAGCAATCTCAGCCCACAGCTATAGCCTGTAGCATACAAAGTCAGCTCCACACTAATAAATTTTATGTCATACTGTGACTTACTCTGTTTTGCTTTAAGCATTGACTGAGCTTTTTGAACTAGTGATTTGAAAATGCTCACTCCACCACATTCCCCCGCTATTTACTCCCTTGTCACCTTCCTTCTGCTTTCTATGGTGACCGTTCATTAAACTTTCACATCAGTAATCAGCAATCATGCAGGCATTAAGAGTACAACCCATGATTTAGAGAACCTGATGAGATTTACCTTTTTTCCTTTTTTAGTTTAAAAGCATTTTTGATAACATCAATCACAAATTAATCCTCAAAAATTATTTGACTTTTGTGTTACCAACCCACCTATGTCATAACTCTGGTCCTCTGTTCAGTTCTATTCAATGCATTTTGTGAATTTTTATATGGCTATCACTAATTTTGAACACCCTTAGTTCTGAATAAACATATTTTAAATATCTCTCTTCCCAATTTATCATCAAAAAGTAATAGAAGAGAAGAAAACATCACAAGTTTGGATGCTTGATTTTGAAGAGTAACAGAAACAAGCAAACTTCCAATGTCTGAAAGGGAATTTTATTTCATATGCTAGCATTAAGGGAAGATTAAGATGAACACTCTTGGGCCATACAGTACATATTCCTTGCCCTGAAACAGAACAATAAAGACCAAAAGCCTGTTAGAAAAATATATATCACATAAATGATATAACTTAGACACAGAGGAGCTAGACTAGCCAAAAATGCATGTGGTCATTCTCCAACATGATATATGTTATACCACACTGTTCTCTGAGGTATATCCAGATACAGAGGATATGTTTACCCATGGTCACTATTACCAGTAACTCGTAACACTTCCTGTTCTCAGTGACGGTACTGCAAAATACCCGAAGTAGAAATTTAGAAATGGAACATATATGAAAGAAATCGGAATGTTGAGATAAATTGATACAATGCTCAATATGCATTTAAGCTAAGAAGACAGATGTAAATGTCAAAATTAATATGAGTGAATGTTAGTTCAAAACATATACTACTACTACTTTTCAGGCGCTGTCCCACAAAGAATTATTAAGGCAGTAAAATTGTAAAGCAAGACTGTATTTGTGAAGGGGAGTAGAATGCACCTAAAGCTACATAGATGGACCTATTATTGTTTTCAGTGTTTCTATGATTGAGCAAGACAGAAGGAAAAATAACTCAAAAAGAAAAATCTATCAAAAATAAGTAAACTTATCATTACAACACCAAGCTGTGACTCTCATAATCTGGAAGAGGGAGAAGGGCATACGGCAAAGCCATACACTGCAGTGGAAAAGTGATGAAACACACCGCTCAGATCCCCCAAGGGCTACAATCCTGTTTATCACCATATGGGAGTTGAGCCTGTTTCTTGCCTCCACAGGAGCCTAGAGAAATGAAGACAGAAATGCTCAGACAGAAAGAGAACTCCAAAAGTTTTCAGACAGAGAAACTCAGACAGAAAGAGAACTCCAAAAGTTTTCATGTCACAAGCAGGCCTCTCTCTCAAGTCTGCAACCCAAATTCACATTATTTGGTCCCAGAAATCTCAAGTCTTTATCAATAACATTTCAGAAGCACTGACTAATCTTTCAAGGTAATCATACACAAGGAACCTAACTACTATACTATAAAGAAGAATAAAACAGAAACAACTAGAGCAGAAACCAAATTCCACATTCTTCAGGAATTGAATTCATCACGTGCAGGGCATGGTAGGTTCATGACCACCAGAAAAAAAGTTAAACTATTTACAGAAAATAGGAAATTACAAGAAACAAACTAGAAGTCTTTAAAAAGAATCAGATATGAATTCTAAAGATAAAAAGAGGTTGAGAAGTGAATATATCACATGCACTAAATGAAAATAGAAACAGATCTTATCTTCTACATTAGAAGAAGAAAATCACTGATTGCGAAACCATCAGTCTAAATAAGAAATAAAAGAAAAAAATGACACAAAATAGGCTAAATAGAAGACATTAAAGGTAATAGTTTCAAAGCCTTACATATCAGTGAAAATTTTACATATAAATGAACTAAAAGTTCAGCTGAAATAAAATGGTTTTCAGCCTTCACTAAAAGAGTGAAAAGTAAATCAATTTCATGCTGCTTAAAATGTCAAATCTAAAACATAAGGAAACAAAAATTTTGAAACTGAAAAATATACATAAATGATATATTAGCACAAAATCATTTTAATATCAAAAAATAAAAGCTTTTGTAGGAGTGATTTTATTAGAAATATACAAGAAAACTCCATTCAATAAAAGGTTCACATTACAAAATTACATAGCAAGTTTCTATTTAACAGCACCAAAATACATTTTAAAAAATGGGAAAACTGTACAGAAGCACAGATACAATTCCCATCATAATGGAAAACTTTACCATTTCTCTTGCAGAAATAAACAGGTTAGACATATTAAAGTTATGAAGGTATGCACGAAAGCTCAGCAGGGTGAATAACAAAGCCAGCCTGCCAAAGATGCAAAGGATGACTGAACACTATGGTGGACATTTAATTTTTTTAATCATGTATTACAGTAAAAGATGCATTGCCTTCATGTCTTTATAAGGTATGATAAAATATATGGTGAATGAGGTCAGTCACTGCTGTCTAACAGGAAGGCAGGGGGGCCAAGGAGATGGCTCAGTGGAATAAGTGCTTCCCTGGCAAGCGCAAGGGTCTGAGTTCAATCCTGGTTCTGCCAAAAAACAAAACAAAACAAAACAAAAAAAACCAGGAAGGTAGGTTCATAAAAACACTATGGCGTCTTTATCCACCTTGGGAGACAGATCTGGCACCCTGTGACTTCTGGTTCTTCCCTAAAAACCAATGACCATGAAAGGTCAGTAATCTGCATCGATGTGGGGCTTTGAGGCAACCATGAAAGTATGACTAAAAACAATTACAAGACAAGTCTTTCAGAGATGTTTCAGAAAATGACACCGACGATGGGATATGTTCAAAAAGATGAAGGGTATTGCGAGGAGGGTTACTGTCAATGTGTCTTTTACTGTGATCATTAAAAAATTTAAACACATAGTAGTCTTAGCATGCCCCATGTATAGAATACTGCATTCTGATGTCAAAACTTACCCACTTTTAATCTCAGTAAGTATACACAAAATATTTGCAAAGCTACAAAGCCATTCAAAACAAATTTCAGATTGGTAAACTACCAGGATATCTTGTACGTCACAGCCAGGTTAGGTTTATCATAGGTATTCAGGGTTAGTCAAACATTAGAATACTAATGTAATTTATACACATGAACATATTTAAAGAGAAAAATATTGTTGTCATACCAACATAAGTAGGAACATCAGGGAATGCCTTTACTCTGATGAAGAGTAGCTAAAAAAGAATAATACTGCGATATGTAGTCTAAAATATTTGAAAACATAGTGGTAGAAAATAGAATGATAGTTATATTTAATGAGTGGTAGAGTGCGGGGGAAATTGTTGATCAAAGGGTACAAAGATTCCAATAGCTAGGAGGGATAAATTTTTGTATCTGTTACACAACAGAGTGATTGTGGCTAATATAATGCTTGTATATTTCAATGTATAATGAATAATAATGCACTTGCATTTTTCAAAATACCTATGTGAGTCAGTTTCAAATGTACTACTGTAGAAATGAGGGTAAGCAAGTTTCAAAAAGTCATATTTAAATTTCTCTCTACACATAAATATAATGTAAATAATATATTTATATATATATATATTATGCTTAACAGATAAGGGAACTTAAATGATAAAGGAATTTAAAATACCTGAAAGAGGTTGTCCTTTCACCTTACTTATCTGGGCTATCTGAAGAGGCTATTCTAGGCAGTTCATACCACCATATGGAGTTCAGAATTAGCCTGTCTGGTTTTATTATTCAATCAGTCAGGAAGTAAACTCAGCAATATTGTTATCTTTGCTGAAGTCATATCTGTGCAGTCATCTAAGTCTTTATTGTTTCTAATAAAGCTCTGCATTTTTATCTTCCAGAGATTTGGCATAACATTTTTAGTTTTTTTTAGCATTTCTTAATTTTATATTATTATGTGTGCAATTTTTATCTAGCATGTTATTCATTTCTAGATATTAATTTTTCACCCAACTTTGTTGATAAAATCTTTTAAGTTCTAATTTCGTATATGTTGTATACTTAGGGTTTTTTTATATTTGCTTTTGTTTTGTATATGTCAATGAAAACTGTATTTTTTTCTTCCAGGCTTTGGTTCTTTTTTTCTACTACCAGTAGTGACTGTTAATAAAAGGTAGAATAGGAATTTCGTCAAGTTTCTGAGCACAAAAGCAGCATATGAGACTCCACACATAATGAGATTTTGCAACACAGCATGATGTCCTCCAGGTAGGTCTGCCCATCTTGCCAGAAATGACAGCACTGCCAGCAGACTTCTTAGAGACTGCCGTCCCACTGGCTGTGTTTAAGCACTTGAATATTGGTGAACACTGTCAGCTGTTGGTACTGTGACTACTGCTTCAATGAATATGGAGGCGCACACATCTGGATGTGCTGATTCCAGTCCCACGCATGTACATCCGGAAGTGACATGCATATGGTAGTTGTAATTATAGGTACTTCTTGGCTTCTGATGTTTGGGTGTTTGCTTGATTTGGATTTTTGAAACAAAGTCTCACTCTGTAGGTCAGGCTGGCCTTAAACTCGCAGTCATCCTCTTGCCTCAGCCTCCCTAGTGTTGGAGTTACAGGTGTGTGTCAACATGCCTGATGTATTTCTAAGTTTTGAGGAGTCTCCACTACGTCTGCCATATTAGCCATGCCAATTTGTAATCCCACCAGTGCTGTAAAAGAATTTTCATTTCCCCAACCCCTTAATAACACCTGCTACCTCTTCTCTTTGATAAAAGCTAATTGGCTGGGTATGAAGTGATATCTGATTGTGGTATTGATTAAAATTTCCTCATTGATAAATGATTCTGAGCATATCTTCCCATCTGTTGTCGATTTTTATGTCTTCTTTTGAGAAATATCATAAGGTTCCTTGCATATTTTTAAAAACAAGATTATTTTATTTTCTTCCTTGAGTACATAATATATCATGGATATTAACAATTTACTAGATTATGGCTTCAAATATATTATCCTATTCTACAAGTTGTCTGTTAAATTTGTTAATTGTTTCTTTCTCTGTGAAGAAGCTTTATAGTTTCATGAAATATCTTTTCTTTATTTTTTTGCCACCTGTATTTTTGTGGTCATTTCCAAAAAATTACCGTTACAAATCAATATTCAGAGTTTAGCCCATATATTTTTGTAGTTGTTTTGTTGTTTGGGACTTATTCCCGAGTCCCTAATCCACTCTGAATGGATTTTCTGTATTGTGTATGAGATCAGGGTCCATCTCACCCTTGTGCGTGTGGATACAGCTTCCCCACCACTATTAAACACTTAATAAAATGTTGTCATTTCCCTGCTGCATGTTCTTGTCACTGTTGTTAAAAATCAACTGATTGTAAGCACGCGTGTTTATTTCTGGATTTCTCTCCTGTTCCATTAGTATGCCAGTAAATTGCTTTGCAATATGTTTTGAAGTTAAGTACTGTGATTCCTACAGATTTGTTCTTTCTGTTCAAATTATTTTGGCTATTTGGGGTCTCTGTGGTTCCCTATGAATTTTTAGGATTGCTTTTTATATTACCCTGACACCAAAGTCAGGCAAAGACATTGTAAGAAAAGAAAATCACAAACCAATATCTCATGAAAATAGAAGCAAAATCACTCAACAAACAATTAGCAAACCAAATTCAAACATTAAAAGGATCATTTGTTAGCAAAGTTTGTATAAATATACTGCTGATTTCAACTGGTGTATTGAAAGCAACAGTTGATGCCTATTTTTTCTTTTTAATTTTTTGACAAAGTTTGCATGTACATATCTGGCAATCTGAACAATTAATTTAAGACAACAATATGCAATATAACAAGTATTATTGAATTCCTATCCAAAAAATGAATCTCACCATCAACTTACAGCTCAAGAGATTTTTAAAAGAGTGTACACATGGTAGCAAGCAAAAGGAGTTAAATTAGTATGCAGCTAATGTAAGGTATTTTCAACACTGAGAGGAAGAGGTATAGTCCAGTAAACTACCAATACAGATATTTAGACAAGTCTAGTTTCATTTTTTCCAGAAAAATCATGCAATCTCTTGCCTCAAAGTCCATTAAAAATTTTTTGCTATCAGAAATAAAGTTCATTTGTTGTGTTCAAGTGGGATTTATCTTTGTGGTATGAAGATGGATGATTCAACATAAAGCAAATCAGTAAATATGGTACATTTCATTGGCAAAAGAAAGAGTGAAACCACCAGGATCGTCTCAACAGACCTGGAAAAATTATTTGAAAAATTCAACACTCTTTAAAATAATCAGGGATTGGGAGTTAGCTCAGTAGAATAAGTGCTTTCCTGGCAAACACAAAATCCTGAGTTCAATCCCCAGGACCACCAAAAAAAAATAATAATCAAAATTCAGGGCTGAAGATATAGCTCAGTGACACAAGTGTGCCTACCTGACAAGTACAAGGCCCTGAATTTAATTCCTAGTACAAAAAAAAAATTAAAACTCTCAACATATTCGGTACAGGAGAATTATACTTGAAAATTATAATGACTAACATCATGTGCAACAATGAAAAGTTGAAGGCTATTTTCACTCTACAATCAGGAACAAGAACTAGCGAGATAGCTCAGTATACTAAGCACCTGCTTAGACAAGCACAGGGGCTAGAGTTTGATTCCCCAGCACCACATGCTGTACCAGCCCCATACCCAGGCACACTGAGCCAGACACTGAGAGCAGGAGTGCTGGCACATGCCTGTCATCCCAGCGCTGGGTAGGCTAAAAACAGCAGGATCACCATGTGTCCAAGCTGCACAGTGAGACTCTGTACCAAATTGTTATGGTTTAGGGATTTTTCAAGGTGAACAATATAGTACACGACACATTTTATAATAGTATTTTATAATGAACCACCCAAGAATAACATACTACAAGTGCAGGATATATATCCACACACTAAATATTAAAGAATTCAGCCCTGCCCCCAGGGTGCACTGAGACAGCAACTGAGTGTATGTGGTAGTACGTGCCTGTAATCTTAGTGTTTGAGAGGGTAAAAATAGGAGGATCACTATGAGTTCAGTCTGTATAGTGAGACCCTGTACTAAATACATAAAAAAAGAATCCAGCTGAGGGCCTAGATCTCATAACAGTGCTTCCCACCAGTCCAACTGGAGGCCTAGAGCCCACAACAAAGTCTCATGCAGGCATACTTCACAAATACATGCTGGAAAGGTCACTTGTGGAAGCTAGGAAGTCTATACCTGTCGGATAAAGGTTGTGTGCTAGAAAGCTGAGGGTTCTGCACTGGAACTAGAAAGCAATGCTCAAGGTAAGCACCAGAACTCCCTCCTAAGTACAACTGCCATCCTCAGCATCAGTGAGGTCCAGGGCACCTCCAGTGATGAGGAAAGCAGAGTTCCCATCAGGAAAGCCAATCTGACAAGCTTGATGAGGTTGAGCCAGGCACCATCTTCCTCTCCGGAGCCAGGAATCATTGCTCAAGGTGAGGACCCAAGCTCCTCCAAAGTTCATCAGGAAAGCCAGCATGACAAGGTCCTCCAGCAGAACAGCCCAAGAGACCTGGCGGCTTCCAACAGCTCCAACAGCTTCTCTAAACAGCATCCCTAACAGCGTTCCAGCAGCGTCTCCTGTTCTGCCTTTATTTATGCTGCTGGTAACAATCCTCAGGTGGGCCTCCTGCACCCAGAACCATACTAGTTTAATTCAGCTGGGTGTAGCAAGGTGATCACCAATTAGCTACTCACCACACAAATACATAAAAAGTTTTAAAAATAAAATAAAATAAGGAACAAGACAAGAAAGTCCATTATAGCCACTCCTATCTAAAAGAGGTCTGGAAAAATTAGCTAGTACAATTAGAAAAATGAAAAGAAAAAAGGAAGAAGGTTGGAAAAGGATGAAAAATTGTCATTATTTGCAGATGACATGGAACTCTACACAGAAGACTCAGAACACTGCACCAAAAGACTTTAAGATTTAAAAAAAAAAAAATCAGTAGCACAGTGAAATAAAAAGTCATCACTCAAAATTCAGTAGCATTCTTGTAGACAAACAACAAACACACTGAGAGATAGCTTAGGAAATAATGTCTTTCATAATAGCATCAAAAATGAAATATTTATGAATTAATCCAACGAAGGAAGTAAAGGATGTATACAGTGAAAACTACAATTCTCTGAGAAACAAGATCAAAGAGTATATCAGAAACTGGAAAGATATTCCTTGCTCATGAGTAGGAAGAATCAACACAGTGAAAATGACCATACTTCCTCAAATTATTATACTGATTTAATGCAATTTCAATTAAATGCCATTAGCATACCTCACAGAACTAGAGAAAACATTCCTAAAGTTCATCTGAATGAGAAGAGACCTAGAATAGCAAAGACATTCCTAGACAACAAAGGTAAGTCACAATCCCTGACTTGAAATTATACTGCAAAGCTACTGCATTAAAATCAGCATGGTACTAGCAAAGAAATGACTGAGGATCAGTGGAGAAAATTAGAAGATACAAGCACAACTACAAACACACTCAGCCATCTTATCTTGGACAAAGGAGCCGAACACCTTCCCTGAAAGGAGAGCCTCTTTAATATATGGTGATGGAAAAACTGGCTGTCTATATCCTGAAGATTAAAACTAGACGTAGGTCCCTCACAATGCACTAAACTCAAACTGAAATGGATCAAAGATCTAAACATTAAAATGTAAACATTAAATCTACTGGAAGGCAGAATAAGTAGAATTCTTGAAGACATAAATGTAGGCACAGATCTCATGAACAAACCTCAACTGCACAGGAAATAATACAAAGAATAAACAACTGGATACTCACCTTTTTTTTCATTTTTACACTGATTTATTTATTTATTTTTTATTTTATTAAAGTACAAATATCAATGAGACAGTTTTAAGACACCTTAACAGGATGGATTAATTAAATTAATACATTGCAAATTGTTTTCATGTTTTGCTATCACACAAGGTGCATACATGATATACTTACAGACATTATAGCAGATGTCTCTGATCAGTGAATGAAGAGTGTAGCTATATACTTATCTTATTTTTGTAGCTGAATTATATCACAGATTCAATAATTAATACTTTCTACCTTGTTAACTCCCTAGTGGTTGTCCATAGAACTAGAAGCCGACATAATATCCTGTCCAACCACCATTAGTGCAGATCTTGCCTCTCATAGAATTATGTAGAAGCACAGCGTTATCTATCCCAACTGTACTATCCATATGCACACATCATGATTCTTCCTTTCTATACCCCTTCCTTTGTCTACACCTGTCAAAGATGGACACTCCATTGTCATTCAACTAATTTAGGTGCTTGAACTCGATGACACAATCCAACACAGTTCAGCATTCCACAATAATAGTGAGCTATCAGAAGAAGTTGTCGACCATAGCCATTTACAGCTCAACTTATTATTATGGCCCCACATTATATACCTCATTTTTATACTTTTCTGCAGGATGGTTAAGACCGAGATAGAGCAAGACCTATATACCAAAACATGTAGTTTTTGTTTCTGATGAAGTCAGTGAAGTCCCCTCAGGGTTTACCTTGTAGTCCTGTACCTTATTCTGTAGATCCTTTGTCTGTGTCATCCATGTGGATGAGTCACAGCCAATGCTTGACCAGTTTGCTCTCTGTGAGAGCCTGAGAGAAAGTTTTCTCTCCATGTGACTCTCCCCAGGCACACTATACAACTTCAATCTCTTTCCTCTGTGGCTCTATAATCTTCTTGTTCAGAAGATTTGGAGCTCAACTGAGTTTCATGATGTTGCAGTACAGGTTCTCCTATGTCCTGAGTCTTTGCTGACCTAGAAAGGCTAGGTCCAAAATGTTGGCTGGCCTTGCAGCTCTTCTATTTCTCCAATTTTGATTTGTGAACTTAGGTTGTTAACCATTCAGAAGAAAATCTGATTCTCCTGTTATTAAAAAGAGTTTTCACAGTAAATGCAATTTACCAAGAGAATGAAAAGGCAACTGTAAAAGTGGGAAAAAATAGCTATTTGTCCCTCAAAGAACTAAGGTACAGAATACACAAAGAATTGAAAAAAATCAAACACCCCCAGATATAAAGACCTGATACAAAAATAGGCAACTGAGATGAATTAACACTTCTCAGAGAAAGAAATATAAATGAAAAATAAAAATATGAAAAAATACTCAATATCACTGCTCATTCAAGAGATGCAAATCAAAACAATGCTGAGATTCCATCTCACTGCACTAAGAATGGCTATTTTCAAATAATCAACCAATAGCAAATGCTAACAAGGACTGTATGAAAAAAAGAAACCCTTCTTCACTGGCGTAACTACTGTGGAAATCAGTGTGCCAAGTCCTCAAAACATAGGATGAGAGATCCCCCTTTCCCCAACAGTTCTCATTTTAGGTATCTTGATAGAAGAATTAAAAGCATCACACCACAGCCATATATTCACAGCCATGTTTATATAAGCATAATTTGTCATAGCTAAATCTTAGAAGCAATCTACATGTGCATCGACTAAGGAATGACTAAAAAAATAAATGTGGTTTTGTTATATCATGGAGTAATACTCAACCATAAAGAAGGATAAACTTGAGACATTTTAAGGACTTCACCAAAAGAAAAACCTCTGTTGGAACAGAGGAACAAATTCAGCAAAGTTGATAGATATAAAATCAACTTACACAAGACTGGCAATGTCAGAAGTTGCTGACTTGAGCCTTTTACAGCTCAGCATATTAATATGGATTTACTTTTTATGCCTCATGTTTATACTTTTCTGCTGGATGGTTAAGACCAAGATAAAGCAAGACCTATATAACAAGAAGTATAACTTTGTATCTGACAAGGTCAGTCAAATCCCCTCAGGATTTACCTTGAAAACCTGTACCACAGTTTATAGAACCCACTATTATGGACTACTGGACTATATTGGATTATTTTGCTGAATTCACACACCTACAATATTTAAATGGCAAGGAAATACCAATCTCTGACAAAACTAAACAAAAAAGAGGATAAAAATGAAGGACCATTTCATATCTGTATATGTAAAAATGCATATACAGTTACTTTCTCTTAATTCAATGAGAAGAAAGATTGCACTAATAGTGTTTGGACAGGATATCATGTTTGCATCTTGTACTATGAATAACCACTATGAAGAGAACAATATGCATTGCATTAATTATTGAAACTGTCCTACTAATCTGTTTTGAAACTGTCTCATTGCTATTGGTTTCTCAATAAAATGAATTTAAAAAATCAAATTAAAAATAAATAAATAAATAAAATCAACTGACAAAAATCAGTAGCATTATTATACATTAATGCTGAATTGTCTGAAAAGAAAATTTTGAAAGCTCATTTATACAAGTGACAAAAATACTTAGGTGGAACCTTAATTCATGGCATGCAAGACATATTTAATGAAAACTCTAAAACCTTGACAAAAGACAGTGAAAATGCCTAAGTAATGAAAAGTCATTCAAAATTCATGGATGTAAAGGATGAAAATGTGCATCCCGCTGAAGTAATCCAGTGATCTCCCTACATAAATACATTGGAATAAGAAAACATACTGTTTAGAATTATACTTTGAGTGAAAGGATGTCCATACCAAGAAAGAGAAACAAGCAAAAAGCATAGAAACGTAGATCAAGAAGAGACACAGGTGCCCGCAGATGGTGAGTGATGGCTGCAGCACTAAAGAACTGTTTAGGAAGTGTAGGATTTTTTCTGGTGAATGGTGCTAGAGCAATTGATGTTTTTTATACTGTACACAATAATTCAACTGAAACTTTACTCAAAATCTAATAAAATTTATTACAGATGGTTAATAATCTAAACATGAAAGACAAAAGGATAAAACCTATATGAACATGTATTAAAACATAAAATCCATGCAACAAAAGTAGGAAAGTATTTCCTAAATATATGCAAAATGCTAACCATGGAGGAAGTAACTGATAAAACAAGTCATACTAAAATTTAGGACTCTATCCTTGAAATTTCCTTTTGTTTTTCTTAACACAGGGTCTCTCTATGTAGACCAGGGTGGTTTTGCTTGAACTCACTGTGACCCTCATGCCTCAGCCTCCTTGGAACTGGGATTACAGGTGTGTGCCCCCATACCTGCCTCTGTTCCTCCAATTCCTCAAGAAAAATTATGAAAAGCAAAAAGAGTATGGCAGATACTCTTCACACAGCAGGGATATACCTGGTGAAGAAATACCTAACTGAAGAAATAAATTTAAACACCATAATAGAAAGAAAAAAATCTAATAATAGTATGTTGGAGCAAAATATTGAAAAATGTGGTGCTATATTCATATAGTGGAATACTACACAACAATGAAATAGAATTGGTTACAGTAGCCAGCAACAACCTAGACTTGTTTCACAAGATACATAAGCATGACACAAAACCTACAGAAGGCTTTTGTTAATATGAAGCTTAAATCAGCAAAACTAAAGCACATTTGATTATATATATATAATATATATATATATATTATACATATATATATTATATGTATGTGTGTGTGTATTTTTAAATAAGTCATATTATAACAATTGCTACCTTCAGTAGTGAAAGAAAGAGTAGAGATCAGGAATTAGTTTATTACAAGTGTTAGGAATAACCACAAGGCTGGTGAGATAGCTCAGTGAACTAAGTGCCTGCTTTGACAAGTGGAGGGACTAGAATTCGATCCAGCTCCCACATGTCACACTGGCCCCACCCCCAGGGCACACTGAGTAGGTGACAGAGTCAGGCATGGTGGCACACACCTGTAATCCCAGTGCTGGGAAGGCAGAAAACAGGAGGATCACTAAGAATCTGAGCTGCATAGTAAGACCCTGTACCAAATACACAAATTGGAAAAAAGAAAAAAAAACTGACTGTATAGATGTTCACTTTGTAATTATTGACAAACAGTACATATTATTACATAATTCTATATAGGTGATATATTTATTTTAAAATTAAAATACAAAAAATAAGGCCTATAAAATATCAAATGGTAAAAATTTAAGGGTTTTGATGACCTCAATATACTTCATTAAAACTTAGTCTTAAGATTGATGAAGTGCATTTTCTTTGATATCAGAAATCAAACTCAAGACTGTGCACTTCCCAGGCAGACACTTGTGCAGCTGAGCTTTATCTCTGGCTTAAGATTGATTAAGAAATGCAAATGAAACAAAAAAAATCACTAGAGCTACCAAATGAACAAAAGATTTTATTTAAAAACTTGCAGAGGATTCTGCCGGAGCTATGAGAAAACAGGAACTCTATCAGAGATAGATAAATAGATATGCTAATGAGTGCATAATTATGAACATATAATATTCAACCTTTCTTCAAAATAATATGACAGCACGAATAAAAAGTCTAAAAAATTTTTCTCCTCTGTATCAGCAACTGCACATCTAGGAATGCGTCTGAAAGAAAAAATATCAGGGGTTGGGGAGATGGCTTGCCGGGCAAGCACAAGGGCCTGAGTTCAATCCCCGGTTCTGCAAACAAGAAAGAAAGAAAGAAAGAAAGAAAGAAAGAAAGAAAGAAAGAAAGAAAGAAAGAAAGAAAGAAAGAAAGAAAGAAAGAAAGAAAGAATGAATCAAACCAGAACTTCCTTGCGAAGTACCACAGCCATCTTCTTAGATAACAAGGTCCCAAGACTCTCTGACAATGAGAATAGCAGAATTCATCTGAGAAAAGCCAGCATGGCAAGCTTCTCCAGGAGAGCCAACAGCCCCCAATAGTACCTCTTCTTCTCCAGTTCTCCTTTCTATTTTGCTGGCAACAACTCTCAGGAGGGCCCCCCATACCCAGTACCACACTAATTCAGCTCAGCTGGGTGTTGCCAGCGGACCACCAGTTGACAGCCCGCCACAGGTAGTGACAGGATCATCACTGTGTGATGCTAGTCTGTGGGTGCGTGACAACTGGGCTGGTCCCCTAATTGTATCCACATGGTTCTGTGTAGAACTGAACAGACAATGAAGACAGGAGATGCACTTGGGGTGTGAGTGGCACCAGGCAATAGGCTTCTCGCCTGGACGAAATAAACATGGAATGAAAGAAGGCAGGCTGCTGCGTGCTGCTTCCTCCCTGCCATGCCATGGACAGTTTCCCCTCTGTTGTGCGCCCCTGCCTTGGAGCCAGCTGACCAGCGACTGAAACCTCTATAAACTGTGAGCTCTAATAAACCTCCCCTCCTCTAACTTGTGGGCATTTTGTCCCAGCAACAATGAAATAATCGCTTCATATGGAATAAAATATTTTTAAATGGGGAAAAAAGAAAGAACAAATCAAGCATGTGAGAAACCACGGCTATGCATCACAGAATAATACGTTAGTAAGACTTTAATTTAACTCTGTATATTAAGAGAACAGTTAAGTAAATATTGATCATTACAACATAAGAATATTATGTATGTTAAAGTTATATTTTTAAATTATTTTCATATGAGAAATGTCCATCACGTATTCATTTTTGTGCAAATTAAATTGTATAGCCCAAGGTGACTGAGATTTGCCTAAGGTCATATTTGCAAAATCAGAATGGAATTGAGGCCAAAAACTCTCAGAAGAATGACTGTGGCACAGAAGCACAGAGAGAAAGCAATTACCAGCCTGATCATGGTGCCCGGTCCCTAGAAGGCAATCACCAAGGATAACCAGGCATTAAACATTGCAAAATAGTTTTCATTTAACCACAGCAAGCCGTATTCTATGATGACAGTCAATATCTGTGTGTGATCACCTTGCACATTTTTGATGATTCTATAATGCACTATGTATAAGCAAACATCAATATTCCAAGAGCACTTGGACCAGTTGCATATTAAAGTGGTAATAGCAAATGAATAGGTAGCCATAGTAAACAACTACCACTGTTATGAAGCCATTCAATTGTGGAACATGACATAATGCACTAGAAACGTAATTGTAGTGTGGTGAATATTCAGGCACATATTGCTTGTGATGAAAATACTGAAATAAATCAACTTATTCAGAAGCATATGCAACAGGACTTGAAATTATACTACAAAGGTACTGTGATAAAATTATACTACAACGGTACTGTGGCAAAAAAAAAAAAAAAAAATAGACCCAAGGATCAATGGAACAGATTAGAAGATGTAGATAAAACCACACACGCACTCAGCCATCTTGTTTTTGACAAGGATGCCAAACATGCTCACTGGAAGAAAGCTAGCCTCTTTAACAAATGGTGCTGGAAAAACTGGCTCTGCACATGCCAAACACTAAAACTTGACCCAGGTCTATCTCCATGCACTAAGCTAAAGTCAAAAAGGATTCAAGATCCTAACATTAAAGCAGAAACACAGTCTCCTGGAAGAGAAAGTAGGTGGAGATCTCGAAGATATAGAGGTAGTTTATGAGCAAAAATCAAACTACACAGGAAATATTTCGAAGAATCAAAACCTGGGACCTCCTCTTATTGAGAAGTTTCTGCAGGTCAAAAGAAATCACCAGCAGAGTGACAAGACACAGTAAAGTGGGAAGATACAAAACTTAAGGATTAAACAAGAAGAGAGAAAGGAGAAAAGATAGGGTAAAAGGTAGGAGGAAAAAACCTGCAGCTGAAGGGATTATACTAAAAATTGTCATCAGTTTCTTGAAAATAGCAGTTAATGTGTAGAGTTTTTACCTTGACTTATTCTGTATGCTGGTACCTGTGAGCTAGGCAACTACATAGAACTCAGCAACATCTAATACAAAAACACTCTTGAATACCTGTCATCTTGGTCTTCCAAATGTGTACCATCCTAATGTTATATCAACTACTGTCTTCAGAGTATTTTCAAAAGGTAACTAAAAAGAAAGACAAGATAAAAATTTAAGATTTCTTGAAAGCAAGTGGTAACACTTAATCGTATGTCCAATCTTTCATAACTGCATCTGTTAATCTCACCAACACATTTACTGATAAAAATAGATAACATCTCAACCACTGTTAATCAGATATTCTTGTTTTGAAAATCTATAGCATATGTATTGTTGTATGGTACTGTTTCTGCCTTTATTTCTGTTCTTTGTTTTTGCTTTTGCTCTTACTCTTCAAAATAAAATTGAATTATAATAAAAATTAAAAAGAAGCATATGCAGCAATTCAATAGATTATAGTGGCACACGCTCGCTTAATTTGGACCATTGATTATAATATGGACTCATGTAACACATGTTGAAAAGCCAGAAACAAGTAGACTTTGGGACATGAAAAAGGAGCAGAATGATGACAGAGGAGCAGACATACGTAGTACACAAGCAAGCCATGTAAAACCTGTAATGTTTTGCTCTTACTACTGAGTCACACAAGTACGATTCAGGCACAAGTACACAGAATGTGTATAATTCTACAACTTCAGGCCAAAAGAGACAGTATAATGTTCTGCTTAAATATTGTGTGGTACATCTTAAGCATACATAGCACATGGAAAGAAATGGCTTTTGCCCAGGAGCAGAAGGCGATGGTATGAAAGCAACACCTTCACACGGATCGAAAAGGCCATAGCACATGAGCACCTGGAGATGGGATTTGAGGATCTGACCCCAATGCATACCAAGCAGGGTCAGAATGTGAATTAAAATTAATGAGAAGGGAAGAAGCATTCATGGTGGCAGAATGCATACACATAATGTGCGTCCAATCTCAAATCTTGTGCCATGTGACAAAGACATCATGCATGAACTTAACAAATGGCTTGAGTCCAGGAGCTGAAGAAATTAATGCAAAGTGGAGATCCTTTGATACTGCCCAATGGTAATGATGCATGATAGAAGGGACCCGACTGGACTCGAAGTGTGACACTAGGATGCTTAATCAATCATAAAGGCCTGCATGATAAGCAGACCACAATTTTCTAGGAAGAAATAAGGATAATTGAGATAAGATCTATGTGGCCCACATGCACACAGTGCACTAGTAGATGACGGGATGTAGCAAATGAGGATGCAAAAGGACCTCAGGAGCGCCACGCGACCACAGAGCACCATATGGCAGCACTGCAAAATATGAGGGGTTTTGCCATAAAATGAGAAATGGCATGAAAAGAGATACCGGTGATTATTCTCTGGAATACAGATGTCATGTATAAACTATTATATGGCCCACATGCAGGATATCGCATTCTCAGTACGGTATTAAAATATAATGATTTATGCTCAGAATATTGTGACTTTTCTGGTGCATAGACAGAAAGCATGCTAAACGATCAAAAATATAGGATCAGACAGACATGATTTAGAGCCTGCTCATGTGGAAATCTTATGAGATAAAAATAATTTACTACAGAAACCAAGATTCCGGAACAAATTCAAATGGCAATACAGAAAAGGAAAACAATACAATATGTGGTTAAGTAAGAATGAGGGATGAACGAACAACCCCAATATTTGAGCTTTTATAATATGCAGAAAGATAACTTCAAAATGTGTGCCGGGATTTAGCATACAGAAGCCAAAGCATATGACACACAAACTGACAGCTGTGGCTGAAAAGCACACAGAGAAAGACTGAGATAGAGTACATCTGGTGCACAAACTTGTTTCCATCACACGGAAATGGAAATCTTGGGGCAAACAGCAGACATAAGTAGCATGCCACACACAGAAACCCATTACGTCAGCAGTCCAGGCAATCATGGTAAAGCACACTTTTTTAAATATGGTGTCATTTCTCTTATATGAGAAAATTAAAGTATAAATATCTTGAACAAAAAAATAACAGATAGTAGGAAATAAAGGTAGAATTTGGAGGGAATGGAACGGAGGGAAAACAGAATAGTGCCCACTAGAATAAAAACAGAGAAGTACTTTTTAATCAGGAGATGAGATGACACCGAAAGGGTCAGAAGCTGATAGCAGCACCCCCATGCGTGGCACCATGATGGAGCTGTGCATTGTCAAGGCTGTGCTTACAAGCATCTCAGGGCGTGTGAACACATACATAGCGCATCTTGGTTCTTTCTCTTCCCTGTCCCTTCCCACCCACCACTCTCCCTCACCTTTTCCTCTGTTTTCATCATTACTGCAAAAATGCATTAACAAACATTTTTTAAATTCCTTTTTTGAGCCATTTTGATATATACTTTACATTAGTGTTAAGGATAGTCATCCTACTGTGTAATTAACATCAGAAATTATTCTTATTTAATTGTAACCTCGATCCATTATAATCTCTCCTGATGAGACTTTAAAAATTCTTATTGAATAATTCAGTGAATGTAAATTTGTACAAGTATTTTTAAGGCTTTTTGATAATAATTTAAAGTTTTCAATGACAATGTTTTACTTAATAAAGAAATACTGTAGCAGAACATGTCCCCCCGCCCCAGCCAGTGTAATTCAGTTGCCCAGGTGATAGTTCCTGCTGCAGACATGCTGCCCCTGTCTTTTACCAATGGCTGTCCACTATGATGCATATTGGAAGGACCCATCCAAGACAGCCATGAACTCTACCTCTGCACCTCCCCCTCTGTGACCCCATACACTCCTCCTTCCCTGGCCTTCCAGGCCTGACATTGCAAGGGACAAGTGATTCCTTGTCAGTGCCTGTCTGATGTTAAATAACTCTGTCTCCAATCCTTGTTTCAGTGTTTCTTCTTGCTATTAATACATTTGCCTGAAAATTTTAGAATATTTTGAAGAGGAAATGAAGAAATTGCTACTTATTATGCCATCCTCCAGAAATAATGACTGTTTCAGTGTCTGGCCATATTTCCTTTTAGTTATTTTCCCATGACAATGTACCCTTGGAAGCTAGTCACTTACCATATATGCTGTTCTCTTTTCTGCATTTTGAATATAAAATTATAAAATAAATATTGATTTCAGTTTAGAGAAACTCCATGGTGCATATGCTCGCTGAGGTAGTCAGAAAGCATGCTGCCAATGATGATAGAGAAAACGCTGGTGGTAAGATAATCAGTGTTTGTGGTTTTTAGTAATCATTGTATACCAAAAACCAAGCACTTGAAATATAATAACTGTTTTACTCTTGCAACAAATGCACATATTAAGCTACTAATTTTTCATTTTTGTTAGTATGAATTTGTATTACATAATGATTATTCCTTGTGAGTTTTACCTATATAGCACATTTAAATTCTAGTTTTTCTGTTGTTGTTATTTAGGGCAGGGTCTACAGGGCCTACAGGATATTACTGCGTAGATCAGACTCGTGGTGATCTTCCTGTTTACAGCCTCCCAAGTGCTGGGATTATAGGCATGTGCCACCATGCCCAGTCTCAATTGCCCTCTCAGAGAGTCCAAGGGTTGGGACTGGTACAGCAGGTCCGGGGATCACACTCCTGCCCCCTGTGTCTGCCTAAGCAGGTGCTTTAATCCACTGAGTTTTTGACCAGCCCTTAAATTCTATTTTCATGTCCATTTCCCCTTTCTCTCCCTTTCACTTCTTGAGCTTTTCCTGTTTGGAAAAAATCTATCTCCCAACTTCTTGTTGCCTTTACTTTTGCTTTTTAGTTATATTTTACATTTCTCATATAAGAGAAACATTCAGAGCTTATGTGTGTGGTGTATTTCAGTTCATATTATGGCCACACGATGAATCTATTTTCCTACAAAACACTCAAGTTTGTCCTTCTTGATGGCAGAGTAGTACTCCATTGTGTATACATACCACATTTTCTTTATGTGTTCATCTGTTGATGGGCGTATTGGCTGCTTCCAAGATTCAGCTATTATGAGCTGTGCTGATATGAACAAAAGTCTGCACAGGTTGCTTTAATATGATGCATTTTACTCTTCGGAGAAGAAATGTAGAGGGAAATATCGGAGGCAAATAGAATTTCTAATTCTAGGGGGGCTTTGTAAGTACTTATTTACACTGGGTGGCAGGCTGAGCCCACCCTGAGGGTGTGGCTGGTACGGTATGTGGTGCCGCAGAGCAAACCACGTCCCTTGCACCAGCCTAAGCTTGCCCAAGCAGGTGCTTTAGCATGCCGAGCTATCTCAGCAGCCCTGACAATATTTAGCTTTACGTTTGTTGACAATTTCTTATGAAGACTTTTTGTATTACAATTATCTTATACAAACATTACTTTTAAATGTACTTACATTTTAAAATTCATTTTCTCATCTCAGATCATCTGTTTGGAGTAATTGTCCTAGCTTAAGATCAAATTCTTACTGCTTAATGAAACTCTGTTGGTCAGTTTTGTGCAAATTCTGAACTGAATTCTGAAAATCCTGTTGTACCACCTTTTGGGGACATTACTGCTATTGTATAACTTACCAAGTAGTGGACTATTTTGTGTTCATAGAGGATATTTTTACTTCCTTTTGTGGTGGGGTCATGGGAAGGAGCTTAGGTTCAGTTCCCAGGGAGCAGAGACCTAGATCTGGACCACCAGGTTAGGGATCAGCAGGCCCCTGGGACTAGCAGGGACTAGCAAGGGACTGAGGAGAGGGGTGGGCAGGGAAGCTATGCTTTGGGCTGGGTCAGGGCAGGGGTCTTGGCCTCCCTTCCAGAGGAAGTGGGGCCTAACCCATGACCCTGGAGTTCCACATCTGGAGACCAGAGGCAGGGTGGGCCACTTGGCAGAGCCCATTAAGGGCCAGGGGAGAGGCGTGTCCAGTGCACCTGTGCAAGGGGCTGCTTCACAGAAGTGGGTGAGGCCTTGGTCCAGCAGGGACAGGACCTAGCCGGGACGCCCAGCTTTGGGTGCACCAGGTCCAGCCCTGGGATGGGCCAACAGTCTTCTTGGAAGAAGGAATATTGTCCCCACATTCCTTCTGGAGTGAGGAGACTTGCACCCAGTCCCAATGGCTGGGTTCCCTTGGGCCTAAGGCAATGGGGGGCTTGTCTCAGGGGCAAGGCCTACAATCCTGAGGACCAGATTCTTAGCCCTGGAACCCAGGTTGTGGGACATCACGGTGGTTCAAGGGTGGAGCAGATCCTTTCAAGGGAATGAGGAGCCATGTGACCAGGGCATTATGAGCTGGAGAAACCTGGCCCTGGGTCCTGGGAACACAGGTACCCTGTCCCCATAGAGCGTAAGCCATGGATCCAAGCAGAGATTATCCTGACATGCCAGGAACAGGTGCCATAGGGCCTGTGAGGGGTCAGTTGACAAAATGAGCAACTCAGAGGTGGGGATCGTGTGCCTGAGTCAGAGGAGATCCAGGTGCTGACAACTGCAGAGTTCTGGAAGGTGAAGGCCCTAGCCCACGAGCTTCCCAATGACTATGGTAGCATTAGGACTCCCTGAGACCCAACACAGGGCCCAAGGAGAGGAAAATCCTCTGTGAGTGCACACCAGCCCTTCAGGAGACATACATATGCATGGGTCCCCAAGCAGGATGATCTCAGGGTTCTGCACAAGAAAGGCCTGCATTGTGCAGGACAGTCCCACAAGGAAAGGACTGGGGTCGCCTGCCGCTCAACCATGCCTGCCCCATCGAAAAACAGACCCACAATTCTCTGGATGCACCGTAAGGTTCAGATTCTCACAAAGATCTCCAAGGAATATGCTACCCCAAATCCTAAGTATAAGGCTTCAAACCCCTGCCAGACCCACAAGTTCCAGCATCCACGTCCCCAGAAATAGGCCACCAAAGATCTTACACAAACCATCAGGTTGCTGGCACACAATGCTTATTTCACCCTCTCCAAGAGGAAGGCAGCCTAAATCCTACCTAAGTGCATGCTCATGAACACATGTACCCTGATGCCTACCTGGGGCATGCCAGAAGACCACAGTATGCAAAATCTTGGCATGTATGCAGTCCCCCATATGGAATGCAATGTGCTGAAAGCTGGACTCTTCAAGCATGGGTTTAAGATTCCCAGAAAGTAAGCTATGTGTGGTGGCCCACACTTGTAACCCCTACAGTGGGGAGGCTGAGGCAGGAGGATTTCTTTGAGTTGAAGGCCACCCTGGGCTACAAGGTGAGTTTAGCCAGTACAAGACCAGCCTGAACTTACTGTCTCAAAACCAAGAAAAGGAAGAAGGAGAAGAAGAAAAACAGGATGAAGAAGAGGCTTAAAAAGCAGGAAAATAGAACAAGTAAGAAAAGAATGAGATGAAGATGAAGTAGAAGAAAACCAGTAGAAAAAGAAGTAGGAAAAGAAGAAGGAGGAGAGGGAGAAGCACAAGGAAGAAGGGATCCATTCAGAACAACATTGTGTGGCAGGCAGCAGGCCTGTGGGTAAGGAGAGGCACCTGGGAAGGGTGCCGCCTGGGGACGCCTTGGCCATAGGGCAAGCGGGCCCTGGCGATGTTGAGGCTTGGAGAAGCTTTGCAGTGTTGTGCTGTGAGGTGTTATAAGGAGAAAATGATACAAAACAGGACAGATATTTTATGTGTTTATGGACAGTGTTTCCTAAAGAATCATACAGAGAAAGGGAGGGTAGGACATGTGTCAACGCACTGAACACCAAAGAATGAAGCTGAGGCCTGGATGCCAGACTACTACGCTGGGAGGGTGCAGCGTGACCCCTAGGGCTCCTAAGCGTGTCTCCCACAAGCCCAAGGGGAGGCCCAGAGGCCAGGACAGTGCCTCCTGCAGGCCTGCTTCCTGGATGTGTGTGCATGGGCCCACAGCGCAGTGGTGCAAGCCACAGAGTGCGGCCCAGCGGGATGAGGGACCTGGGCTAGCCTGCCGAGCAATGTGCACTGCAGCCAGGAAGCGACCCCAGAGGGGAAACCAGAGGTCCCCACAAAAGGAGCACAGCGCTCCTCAGCAACACTGAGGTGCAGCACTCCTCTGAGGATGCGCAAAGCTGCCTTCCCTGCAGGAAAGCCCATGGGGTAGGCCCTTCAGAAGACTCAGCAGGGCACCCTCTTCTCCTCCAGAGACAGGAAGTGATATTTGAGATGACCACAGCTCCCCCAATATGAAATGTGGCTATTCTCAGTGACAGCAAATGTCTTGAGCTCCTCCAGTGACAAGATCAAGTTCATCAGGAAGGCCATCATGACAAGATCCTCAAACAGCACCAGCCAGGTGAACCAATGCTTCTTCAAACAGCTCTCCTACCCCATCTTAAGCCAGCAACAATTGTCAGGTGGGCCTCTCATACCTGGCACCATGTTGGTTCAGTTCAGCTGGGCACAACAAGCTGACCACCAATGAACAGTTCACTGCGCTCATCCTTAAGAATTCCATGTGCTTCCTTTTAGATCTGCCCATGTCTCTACCCTTTATTTCTTACACTGATGATGATAAGTCAGAAAACTAAATTGAATGTTTATTTTTTCTAGAAGTTATTTCTTATATTTTCTACTTTCATCTTGTTAGTGATGTCCAGTGACAAAATAATACTGCTTAATTATAACCTATGGGACTCTTGGGCCTAAATCAGAATTGTTTTCTGCAAGGAGCTACAAAGTACTACAAGGAAGGTAATCAGCCATTGCATGTTCACATCTGTCTTCCTGTTTCTTCTGGTTGGAGATAAACTGCCTATGCTGTCACTGCCATTTGTATTTTCCATCCAGAAACCACACTGCATTTGTATGCTTAAAATACTCATCATGATTTCCAACCTGAAATATATTCTTTTTTGTAGGGTAAAAAGAAAGATGTGTGGTTCACGAAGCTTTTTGCTGCTTCACTTGAACCTACTCAAAGGCAGATTTTAGGATCAGCTAGAAAGCTCAGCAGACTAAAGTGCCCACTTAGACAAGCTTACGCAAGCACAGGGATAACAGTTCAATCACTGGTACCACGTGCCATGCCAACCCCACCCCTGAGCGGGCTGAGCTGGCCGTAGAGTCCAGGCGTGGTGGTGCATGCCTAATCCCAGCACTGGGGAGGCTGAAAACAGGAGGAACACTATGAGTCTTAATGCACAGGAAGACCCTGTAACAATCAGATACATTAAAAAGGTAGATTTTATTCCTGAAACTAGTGGTTTAATAGAATTTAGTGTAGCATGATATTGTAAGCAAAAGTTTTCCTTAACATATTAAAATCCTTCTGATACACTAACCTAAGTAAAAACATGATTTGTCATTCTATACTGACTTACACCCCTTGGGAAAGGATTTTAGGTCCTTGATCAGAAGAAAACATACAGTACTGAGTGTATATTACACAGATCCCAGAGGATGAAGTTACTCCACAAATTGTTGCCCTAAGTGGTAAGAATTTCCCCTAATGTCCTATTACTAAGATTTTATAGTCAGCACTGATTGTTCAAATGTTTGATGCCCTGGTCAATATGTGATCCAGATCAATAAGACTAAAATATATTACAGCTCACTTTTAAATACTTTTATTTTAAATCAGCAATAAATGATGAGTTACATGCAACTCTCGTCTAAATGTGTGACTTTAGTTTTGAAACTCTGGGCCACCTACCCTATAAGGCCAGGCTAGTCTCTTGCAGAAGCCCCCGACTGGCTGCCGTATAGGGTGCTGGAGCTAACTTCCCCAGCAACAGTGTGGAGGGTTACAGGTTCCCTGCGTTCTCAGCAGTACTTGCTGTATGACTTCTTGATGATTGCCATTCTTTTTTGAGTAAGATGGAATCTCATTGTTGTTTGCATTTGCATTTCTGTAATGTCCAGTGATGTTAAATGGTGCTCATGTATTTATTGGCCATTTGAACTTTGTCTTCTGAGAAGTGTCTATTCATTTCAACTGCCAATACTCTTTTAAATTTATTTTTTATTTTATTGAAGTACAAATATCAATGAGACAGTTTTAAGACCCCTTAACAAGATGGATTCAAAAAATTAATACATTGCAAACTGTTTTCATAATGTTTTGGTATCGTACAAGGTGCATACATGATATTACACTTACAGACATTATTATAGCACATGTCTCTTATCAGTAAATTAAGAGAGTGTAGCTGTTTGCGTATCTTATTTTTTATACCTGGATTACATCAAAGATTCAATAATTAATACTTTCTACCTCGTTATTTTCCTAGTGGGTGTCCATAGTACTAGAAGTCGACATAATATCCTGTCCAACCACCATTAGTGCAACTGCCAATTCTTCTCTGTCATTTATTTACTTATTTTAGTTCTTTATGTTCTAGACACTAGTCCATTATTTCGAGAATATTTGGCAAATTTTTACCCATTCTGTAGGTTTTCTCTTCATTCAGTTTATTATTCTCTTTCCTATGCAGAGTCTTTTTAATTTGACATGATCCCTTTGTTAATTTTTGGTACTAATTTTGTTCTGTTCACAAAGTCCTTGCCTAGGCCCGTGTCTGAGGGTTTTACTTACTCTATCTTCCATCAGATTAAGTGTTCCTATTTTAACATTTAGATCTTTGTTCCATTTTCACTCTCACTTCGTACGCAGTAAGTGATATGGGTCTAGACCGAATCATCTACATGTGGGTAGCCACTTTCCCAGCAGTATTTATGAAGAGGCTATTGTCTTCCAGTACATGTTTTTGGCTGCTTTGTAAAAGATCAAACAGCTGCACGTGTCTGGTTTTTTCCCACCCTCCGTTATGTTCCGCTGACCCACAGGACTGTTTTTGTGGTAATCCCATGATGGTCTTGTCACTGCAGTGTTGTGATACAAATTCAAAGCCTACCTTGTTCCTGCTGCCCAGGTGCTTTTGCTATTCTGAGCCTTTCCTAGCGCCACATGAATTTTCAAATTATTTTCTCTAGTCCTTTCAGGGACGTTGTTGGTGTTTTTGAGAAGTCTTTTTAAAAATCTATGTACCAGTTGTGGGTTTTTCAATTTTTCATTATGTAACATTTATTTTTCCTTAAAACATTTTAGCTACTTTTTTAAAAGATTAAAAACTAATTTTAAAAAAGCATTAGCAACAACACAGAATTTCATTAAATCAAATGACAGGAATTCAACACTGGTTGTTATATTGCGTATTATTGCCTTCAAATTAGTTATCTAGATAACCAGATATAAGCATGCAAAATTGGCCCAAATAATTAAGAAGAAAAAAAATTGGTATTTCTTTTCAACAAACTAGTAGAAATCCCTAGTACATTTATCCCAGCTCTACTCTCTATATGTGTATTTTCCCTTCTTTCTTTCTTTTCTCTTTCCCATCATCTTACATTTTCCTTCCTTTTAAGCAATTTATTTCCCTTTCACAGTATCTATGTGACCTTTCACATTTTATTTACTCTTTCATGTTCTTACGCTAGGGAGACAATACAATGTTCACATATGCGGGTCTGATTTATTTCAATTATGAGTATGGTCTCTAGTTGTATCCATTTATCTATAAAAGCCTTGAAAAAAAAGCCTTAAGTTTTTCATGTATTTAGTATAGGGCCTACAGGGTTTACAGAGTCTCACTACACAGATCAGATTTGTAGAGATCCTTCTTGTTTTTCAGCCTCTGAAGCACTGGGATTACAGGTGCATGCTACCACACCCAGTCTTCAAGTTTATTTTTTATAGTGAAAGCAACAGTGAGATTCCATCTCACCCCAGAAAGAATGACCATCATCAAGAAGTCAACCGATAACAAATGCTGGAGGGGTGGTGGGATAAAAGAATCATTCTGTACTGCTGGTGGGAGTGTAAACTGGCAAAATTCCTATGAAAATGAATGTGGAGATTCCTCAAAAAACTAGGATTGGAGCTTCCACTAAATATAGCTATTCCCCTTCTTGATATTTTTCCAGAAGAACTGAAAACATCAAAGCTCAGTGATATATGTACACTCATGTTTATAGCAGTGTAATTTGTCCTAGCTAAATCTTGGAAGCAACACAAATGCTCATCAGCTGAGAAATAGATAAGAAATACGATATTTTTGTACAATGGAATATTACTCAGCTGTAAAATAATTTCATTGATTTCTATTCTGATATTTATAATTTCCTTTTAATACTAGTCTTGTAACTATTGTTTTAAAGAAGAGGAAACTAAGGTAAAAGGATAACATGCAGATTTTACATCAGACAGTCTAAACTTCCTATACACACATGTTCCTCTGGACAAGGTAGGAGACTGAAACACAAATATAAATGGGGAACAAATGGCTATACTGACGATCTCGTCAGCGAACCCCTTTGCTTAGCAAGTACAGAGTGTACTGCCCAAAGTTCAGGGGGGTATAAGCAGTTACCACAGTTCTCAGGGCACTTGTCAGAGGCACACCCAGACAACTCCGCAATGTAAGCTGACATTCTGGCTGATGGAGACGTAGGCCAACCCAGTGCTGTCATAATGAATAAAACATTTTGTCTCTTACAGAAATTCTAGTTTTCCATTTTGAGTTTGAGAATAATGACTGCATTTTCACACAATCATGGTGTATGAGTACGCATCTGTAACATATCCTAAACACAGTACATGAGCAGAAATGTTTATGTATGCTCCAGGCTAGAATGATGAATGAACTAACCCTTAGATGAAATTGAAGACACACAGGTAAGAGAATAGAATGGTGAGGACTGCATGGATGACCGTATTACATGACCAAAAACTAATGATACAAGAAATAGCCATGCCTTGGTCGATGGGCAACATGAATGACACTACAACGTATGTTCAGATGATCACATGCAAAACAGTCAGTAACTAGGTAGATAAATAAACACCAGTGCTGTTTGCATATTTAACTGTGATGGAGAACTACCAAGAATTATGAGTTATCAATTACAATGTAGACACGTAATGTAATTGTACAGTAGTGAACTATGGTGCTCTTATCGCTTAGCAAGATGTGATTGTTAATGAAAAACACAATAGAGAAATAAGCACCTGTGTAGAAGGAGTAGAAGCCTTTGGTGCACAGCAAGAAATCAGGGCAGAGCATCAGCTGACCATGCTGGATGGGCAGCCAGTACCAGTAATTTATTTCGTGACTGAAATGCACAACCACACCACTCAGGATGCAAGCTAATAATCATAATAGAGAACGAGGAGACACAATACAAATAAAACAGCAATAGTAGCAAATACTTAGCATTTACTATGCACCAGACACTGATTTAAGTTAGCATTTTATAAATAAGTCTTTGAATCTGTACAACAACCCTTCAAGGTAGGTATCATTAGCATTATATTACAGTTGAGGGGAAGAAAGAAACACAGAGGGCTGAAATGAATGGTTCTGGGACATTAAGCTGTTAAGTGGCAGAATTAGGAGTTAAATTCAAGTAGTCCACTTTCAGAGCAGCACTGTGCATAGACACTGATGGTGCCATGTTTCCACAGACGGATGAAGTACAAGGTTTAGAACACAGACAGGAACAAATGGCTTTGGTTCATAAGTAGACAGCAGTGTGGCAAAAGGAGACTGACACCACAGGAGTCTGAGCATTTGACCCCATTGTACACTCAGATGGCACTGCAACAAACTTGACATCCAGAGTATAGGATTAGACACTTGGGATGGAGAGGGAAGCAAACACATGGAAGCAACAATCATGGTGAGAAAAATTATATTCATGGTACAGAAAATTCCACTTCTTAGAGAATGGATGATGATGATGCCTTTTCCTGCAATCAGGGTGATGAGCACAAGATCATCATAAGACTTCAAACACAGTGAAAAAGCAGAATGTAATGGACACATTCATACAATAATGGAAAATGAGCCAACACCCTGTTGGCAACAAGAGGAGAAAAGAAGCATGTTAGAACACCATTATGAGTAGAGAACTTATAGATATATGACACAGTGCTGAAACATTTCAATGCATGAATGTTTCAAAAGCCACTCGCTTTGAAACAAACAGAGGAACACAGAGAGACACTATGTGACATCAACAGCTCATGAAAACCGTGAGCAACTTTTGCCCCTTTGATCTGAACACACTTAACTGCACAAAATAATCTACACTATAACAGAGGTCAAACCACGGTCATAAGAGACATAAATTTGGCACATTAACATGTTTTTCAAAAGAAAACCATGTTAAGATGCCCAATCAGAGTGATATTGAGCCTTACAAAAGAGCCATTGTAGGCTGGCCAGATAGCTCAGTGAACCAAAGTGTCTGCTTAAGTAGAGCACAGTGACTGGGTTCAGTCCCCAGCACGCTGTGCTGGCCCCACCGCTGGAGTGCGTTGAGATGGTGATTGAGACTGGGTGTGGTAGCATATGCCTGCAATCCCAGCACTTGGGAGGCTGAAAACAGGAGGATCATTACGAGTCTGATCTGTGTAGTGAGACCCTGTACTAATTTTTTTTTAAAAAAAAGAGCTATGGTGCAAGAGGAAATAGCTTTACTTAATAAACAGAAATCAAATATGCGAAAGAAGGCCAAAGATCACACTTTCAAATGAGCATGCTGTGTGAATAGCCACCACTAATATTTAAGCGTCTGACTCTGATGCTCACCTATAGAAATACAAAGTCACAGTGTGAATCAGAAGTGAAGACAAGCAGACATGATGCTAAGTATCCTAAAATGTATGTGGTTAGTGATTAATAAATCATAATTACCTTTAATCTAGGAACAGATGACAGTGATGAAATATGAATCAGTGGTACATACTTAAACAGCCATGACACAAGAACAGTTTCCATAGATATTTGAGTATTTGGCTGTCATATGTAGACAACCCAGTGACATAAGACAATAATTATCTATCATTTTGGAACAGTCACACATAGTGTAAACAAAGGCAGGAGTGATCTAGAGTAGAGATCCATGAAAAGGGATTAAATAACCATATAACACAAACTGGTAGATCCTTGATGCATAAACACCGTTCCTTGTAGAGCAGAAGGCAGAGAAGGTTCCTGCTCAGGAACCATGGGGTATGAGCAGACAACCATGCTGCGTGCTCAGACAACCATGGTGCATGAGCAAAAGCCTATGAAGAGCACAAAGGCAGGTGGATCTAGCAGAGGAGCACATAACCTATTAAAGAATGTGCCCAGACAGACGAGATGAATTCATCAAGGAAACTTTCTTTAGGCCACGCAATATGGCAGTGATGCCAAGGTGAATAACATAGCACCTACCCAGACAATCGTGATGCCTGAGCAACTACCACCAATGTCTGAGCATTTCACCATGAAGTATAGCCAGACATCCCAGGAAAAGATGACGGTAATATAGGAGCAGATGATGAAAGAAAGTAGCAATGATGCCGGAGTTCCCGGACATCCAACAGTTAAGTGGTAGGAGCCACAAAACAAGAGTACCAGAGTTAATATTATATAGAATTACATAAGGCAAAGATACAAAGAAGCATGTCCATGGTATATGTTCATGATGCTTTAAACTCATCAGTATAAGGAGTGGCATATGTACCCGCCTGGCAACCACAAGGTCCTAAGTTTGATCCCCCGAACAACAACAAAAAATCTAAAAACAAGAACAAAAATAAATACATAAATTCATCAGTATTTGATCATATGCACACATAACTTCATAACTTGAGCTGACAGTCATTAAACAGTATCATCATCCCATACCTTTTACAGTGTGCCAGTCAGTGTATTTCATGTGTGATAACTTACATAGTCTTCACAACAAACTTAGCGTGTTGTCACCTTGTGGAAAACAGAAGCAAGGAGGCATGGATTGCTGTGTGTAAGATCTCACAACTAGGAAATGGACAATCCAGGATTTAAAATTAGTTATTCTGGCTTCATTATTCATTTTCATAAGTATAACAATATGCTGTAATTCTTTTGACAGACATGATACAAGCTTTAAAAACGGAGTAGATGAATGAGTGGCTTTTTTCCAGATGCAGATGGCAGCGCTGCAAATGCAGACACCATAGCACATGCTCACGCATCCGTCATGCGTAAGCAGCCACAACAGGTGTCTGAGCATTTCACCACAGTGCACACAGAATTTCCTCAAGCATGAGCTAATGCCAGGCCATAGGAGTACATACTGGTCATACTGAGAAAAGCTCATTCCCACAGCAAAAAAAAAAAACAAAAAAAAACAGTGTACAAACATATAAATGGTATAAATTATTCATTGCCAATAAGAGTAGGCATTGGCTGTGCATTTTCATGCAAGCATGGTGATGAAGTGGAAATTCTTTTTTTATAAAAGTTTTTTACTAAGACTTAAAAAATTAAATAAAAAATTTCCAAACACTTCAGAAGCAAGAAAAGAGCAAAAGGAACACAGAAAAGTAGAATAAGTTAAAATATATACTAAAATATTGACTTCACGTAAATATATATCATTCATTGCATTCAGTTAATATGAACTGAAACACTGCAACCTACAGACTAAGATTAACTTATTGGATCTTTTTAAATGCTGAGCTATATACTTTTTTATTTCATTTTATTTTTATTGAAGAACAAGTAGCAATGAGACAGTTCCAAATCAAATCAGCAGGACAGATTCAACAATTTACATATTGCACCTTGTTTTCATATTGGCCTTCTGTTGCACAAGGTGCATACTTGATACTCCATGCACAAATACTATTAGAGCAGATGCCTCTGATCAATGAATTAAGAGAATGTAGCTGCATACCTATCTTTTTTAAGTGAAAATTCTTACAACTTCAAAAACAGTGAGTAGAACCTCAAGATGCATGTTAGTGCTACCATAGGAAATGAATCAATTCACATATGAATGATGGGGTAGATATGGTATCCCAAAATATAATCACATGGTGAAAATTGTTCCTGTGATAAAAAAGAAGAGGGCTGAGGAGATAGCTCAGTGGCTTAAGCACCTGTATGGCAAGCACAAGGTCTTGAGTTCAATCCCCAGTAGGAATAGGAAGAGGAATTGGAGGAAGAGGAAGAGGAAGAAGAAGGAGAAAAGGAAGAGGAAGAAGAAGAAAGAGGAGGACACAAACCAAAAATTAATATCCAAGCTGAAGATATTGCCATGTTTCACACTGAAGATCACAAGTTAGAGCCAGCCAGCTTTGGCCTGAATCCTCTAAAAACGGTAAGCCAAATAAACTTGTACTTCTTTCATTTGTGGGTTATGTTACTGTTAGTAGACATGATATAAGAGCAATCAATGAATATGGGAAACATATTCCTTGTGCCAAACTCATAGCCACAAACCAAAAATTAATATCCAACCTGAAGATATTGCCATTTTCCACACTGAAGATCATAAGTTAGAGCCAGACAACTTTGGCCTGAATCCTCTAAAAATGGTAAGCCAAACAGACTTGTACTTCTTTCATTTGTGGGTACTGCACACGTGTCTTAACAACAAATTGCCTAATACAACACCCAATGAAGAAACCTATACATTAAACAAACATCTGGATACCCTACAGGTTTGGTCTCTCTTCAGTTGCACATCTCTATTCAGCATCTGCAAAATAAAATCAAGCTTTCAGTCCTGGAAAAGATGGCTATGGTACAAAATGGATGTGCATGCTGTATGCTCAAGCAGCTACTGTATACAAACAGCAACTGCTTCCATTTCAGCATCTAATAATATTGTATATCTTGGCCACATCAAAAGGAAGCATGAGTGATAATATAGGAAGATATAGCAGAAAAACCTACCCAAAATTCAGGATCAGATAAACATGATGGACAAAGGAAGAGCAATCCTGAAATGGGAGAGAGATGTAACTGATACATGAGTTGTGGCAATGCTAGAAAATGTGATGTCTACGGCAGAGAAGATATCACGTATCAAGCTCAAACCTCAGTGGTGTATGAGCAGACAGCACCATGGTGTTTCTTCTGATATTCAGTTGGACATACACCTACCTACCTTAGAAGCCATAATAAAATAGCAGATGTTTACAAGTGCAGATATTATTGTACCGCTTGTGCTATACAGGTTGTGTTTTATTATTATTATGAAAAAAATGTCTCACTGCATGATCAAATGACTGTATGGTATATAAATATCTCTCTCAGTTGTTCTACCATCTGAATAAGAGGTATAACTCAGAAAACCCCATGAATACTATCAGGAAGCCAGAGCAGCCAAAGTACATTGCTGACAGCCATCTAGTAAAAGTAGAATGTAGCAATTTGCAAGCATCAAACTACAGTACTGTCTCACAGAGTGTAATCAAGAAATGTAATGAGGGGCCGGGGAGCTGGCTCAGCGGAATAAGCACTTCCTTGGCAGGCAAAGGGCCTGAGTTCAATCCCTGGTTCCACAAAAAAAAAAGAAAGAAAAGAATGAAATGTAGTGAACATGATACATATGAGACTTTTGCCAGGATAACCTAACTTTTGCCAGGATAACCCAACAACTAATCAAAAACATACAGCAAATATTTAAATTTTTAGAAAATGTGTTACAGTAAAAGAAACATTGCAATTGATTCTGCTCATGCTGATGCCATCACTTTTTCCACTTTCCAAAGCGGTTCCGGAAGTGTTCTGTGTCTTTACTAAGAACAGAATGACACTGGATGCTAAGATGTCTAAAACGTAAGGTGAATTTCATTGGATACATGTTCAGGCTGCACAACCACATGCCTACAGAAAATTGCCTGTCTGACCAAAAATATGGTGAATTTTGCTGCCAAGTGCCATCTAGTGTTTCCCAAATTACCTTATTAAGAAGATATGGCACCATGCGACTTCTGGTCTTTCCTCAAAGTCAAAATGACAGTGAAAGCTAAACATTTGGAATTTGTCACTAGAGCACAGCACAACTAAAAACAGTCACACACACACACACACACACACACACACATATGATAGAAGACTAGAACTACTTCAGAAGACTGCAAGAATGGTGAAGTGTTCAAAGTGAAGGCAAGTACTTTACATGAGATCAGTGACAATGTATCTTTTCCTGGAGCAAATTATTTTGTTTAAGCATTTAATGTATGTTTCATTCATGCCTTGAATTTTCACAACAAACTTTATTTTTAAAATAACTTTATTTAGAAACAAATAGCAATGAGACAGTTTCAAAACTGATTAGTAGGACAATTTCAGTAATTAATACATTGTACATTGTTGTCTTCTTAGTGGTTATTCATAGTACAAGATGTAAACAGGATATCCTGCCCACAAAACTATTAGAGCAAATATTTCTATCCATTAAATTAATAGAAAGCTGTATATCTATTCTAACTATTTTGAATATACAGATACAAACTGGTCCTTCATTCGTATCCCCTTTTTTTTTGTTTAGTTTTGTCAGACATGGGTATCCCACTGTCATTTAATATTGTAGGTGCTTGAATTCAGCAGAATCTCCCAATATAGTCCAGTAGTCCATAATAGTAGTGGGTTTTTCATAAAACTTGGCAATGTTCAAAGTTGTTGACTTGAGCTTTTTACAGCTCAGCATATTAATATGGCTTCACTTTTTATACTTCATTTTTATACTTTTCTGCTGGATAAAGAAAGACCTATATAATAACAAATGTAACTTTTGTGTCTGACAAGGTCAGTCAAATCCCCTCAAGATTTACCCTGAAACCCTGTACCACAATTTGTAGATCCTTTGTCAGTGTCAGCCATGTAGATGAGTCATGGCCATTGCTTGACCCTTTTGCTCTCTGTGAAAGCCTGAGAGAATGTTTTCTCTCCATGTGACTCTCCTTAGACACACTCTACATCATCGGTCACTTTCCTCTGTGGCCTCATAATCTCCTTGATCAGAAAATAACAGCAAACTTTAAATAGAAAAATTTCACTCTTCCAGGGTGCTATGCCAGCCCCACCCCTAGGGCATGCTGAGATAGAGATTGAGACTGGGTGTGGATCACATGGCTGTAATCCCAGTGTTTGGGAGGCTGTAAACAGGAGAATCACTAGGAATCCAATCTATGTAGGGAGACCCTTTAGACCCTGTAGACCCTGCCCCCAATAAAGAAAAGAAAAAGGAAATTTCTAAAATAATGATAGTGATAGAAAGAGGTTGAGCAAGGGGTGCTAAGTCAGGTGAGATTAAGAAGCTCTGGGCTGCTACTGTTATTACAACCCGTGGTTAATACAGATAACGATAATGTACTATAGGTCTCAAATGGGTAGAAGAAGGGAAGGTGAATGCTCTCACTTTTAAAAATGATAAATGTTTGAAGATTTTTAGACTCACTTAACCATTACACAATGTAAAATATGTCAAAATGCAACATGATAAACACTACTTTTTTGTTTTGATGTCTATGATGCAGTAACTAACATGAAAGTTGCTGACAACGTGAACCATTTTTAAAACACCAAAACAGCTCAGCTTGGATTGTGGTGTTGAGTTCAAGCACCTAAGGTAGTTGAATGTCAATGGAGTGCCCACTTTTGACAGGTGTAGACAAAGGAAGGGTTGTAGAAAGAAAAAATCAGGATGTGTATGTATAGACAGTACAGTTGGGATAGATAACGT
>PVKA01014488.1:38577-52390 GCA_004027165.1 Ctenomys sociabilis
TTATTGAATCTTTGATATAATTCAGCTATAAAAAAACCTGTAAATATAATTTCATGTATGCACCTTGTACAATACCAAAACGTTATGAAAACAGTTTGCAATGTATTAATTCATCAACTCTGTATGGTTAAGGTGTCTTGAAACTGTCTGATTGACATTTGTATTTTAATAAAATAAAAATAAATGGAAAAAAAAATAAAAATAAAACACCAGAACACAAGAAAACAGATAACAAAGGCTATAATAAAGGGAAAGAATCAAATAACTATAATGAAAAAGTTATAGAACATGAACCTAGATTTGCCACTTCATACAAAAGTAAATAATAGTATCATTGGAACAGACAGTGTGTAAGTGAAAGTAGAGGAATGTAATTTTAAAGAAACAGTGCTTCATGAACAGATGGCCAAAGTTTCTGAAAAGACAATGTAAGACAGTGCCATGGTGTAGAAGTCAGGAACTCTACATATAAAACATGCAATCGTGTATGTGCTCAAAATCCTTTAGTGCATAAGAAAACATGCCTGAATAGGAAGCATACAGCAAGAGTAAGAACACAGAAAAGAAGAACATAGTCATGGTATAGGCAATGTGTCTCTGTAATGTGTGTGCAAGTAGTTACAGTACATCAACATGCAGTTTATCTACCAATGAGAAAGAAACCTACACAGCCTTGAGGAACAAAAAGGGTTCTTGATTGCTCACTTTGGGAGAATCTTGCTCTGGTAGGGTAACAGATTAGCTCTGAATGGCAAACTTCCTAATCTAATAAAGACCACACACATCAGGTCTGGGGCAAGAGACAGATTAGATAGCATGAACACTAGCCCAATTGTTTGGGAACACTGAACCGAGCACAGATGTAGCAGTGTAGGTCATTTGAAGTAGCAGAATAAGTGCTTACACAAACGCAGTTTTATTGACTTATTCATATTCTGGACAAATAATTCACAGTTGTGTTAATTTCTAATAATACAGCAGTTATGGAAATAGACAGATCCTCAACTTGAAGGAGCTGATAGTTTACAGGGAGAACTGCAAATGGTAAAGTATGATTTGAGGGACAGATGAAAATATTATGAAATAAGTAATGCCCAAAGTGAGACCCAAAAGATGAAGAAGTGGTAACACTCAACCTGAATAAAGATGGTGAAGCCTCTTCCATCATTTCTGAGGGCCAACAGAGCAAGAGACTATGCTATGGTAGAAAACACAAACGTAGTTGAGTTATACTGGAGCAACTATAGAGAGTGGGCAGAAATAAGTCCAGAGAGGTAAGCAGAAACCGCTCATGCATGCTCCTACAAGCCATTCCAAAAATCATAAGTTTGACTTATTTTATTTTAATTTATTGAAGTTTATTGGTACAATTAAGGTGTACACAATGATCACATTCAGTATAGGGAATCTGTATCTGAACGTGATGTATCTTGAGTTCTATTTTTTCCCATTCCAATCCCTCCTTTCAAACTCCTTCCTCTCCCCATTCATAATGCTGTATCATTTTATCCTTCTTTGCTCACCTTTTTCTTTCTCTTTCTTCCTCTCTCCCATGGCCTTCTATATCCCTCTTTTCCTTTTGAACAGTTTTTTCTACCTCATAATAGCTATTGGACTTTTTGAACAGGGTTACAATGGGCTCTCATGACTACATAAGCAGTAAGACACAGCCAGCTGTACTCTACACCATGGCTTCACACAAAGCAGATAAATATCAGAATGCCTAATTTTCTATTTAAAAATTCCTAAGGGCATGTGGCAGAAAAATCAATATGGAAAAATGTGCATAGATTTGTCTCTTGCATCAAAAAAGTCCCAAGAATCCCAAAATCTGAAGAAGCTTAGTTAATCAAATACTTCACAGGAAGCTTGATCTGCTTTCTTGTTGAGTTAACTCAGACCATGTTGAGCAAGAGCCTTGCACACTGTGAAGAGCTGTGAGTGCAAGCGACAGAGGTTAAAGCTGTCCTTGGAATGGGCACCAATATAGATGGCATACTGGTCAATGGCTGTTGAAGGAAGGGGACATGATCACCGTTCCTGGAGTAGAAGGGCCCAATGTCACTCAGGTCCGTGGCCTGCTGTTACCTCCTCCTCTTATGAAGGAATTGTGAGTGAAGAACCAGTACGAAAAGCATAAAAAAGTAGAAGCCACACAGGGAGTAAAGATTCTCAGCAAAGATCTGTAGAAAAATAGGGCTGGTTTACCCCTCTTGGTGGCTTATAAAGAAGATGAAATTTCTGTTCTCAAAGATGAATTGATCCATGAGTTAAAACAGATTCTTACACGAGAATAATGCAATATTTACATGTGTATCACTTATGATTATAACTTCAAGGTTCGATTTACCTGTAAATGTCTCAATTTTACCTTTCTTTGTGGTTGAGTAAACTCCTTCATATATTTTTTTTAAAAAATACATTTTGTATCCATCCCTCAGATAATGGGCATTTTGGGTTGTTTCTAAGATTTAGCTATTACAAACTATGCTGCTATAAATATAGGTGCATATATATTGCTGTGGCATGATGCTTTTAGTTCTTTCAGAAAAATACCAAGAAGAGGAATATCTGAGTCAAATGGGCCTCTAGTTTCAGTTTCTTTTTTTCTGTATTTTAGGGAAGGGTCTACAGGGTGTTCAGGGTCTCACTACTACCAGCCTGAGCTACAAAGTGAGCTTAAGGCCAGCCTGAACTACATAGTGAGACCCTGTCTCAAAAAGACAAAAAAAAAAAAAAAAATAGATTGGACTTGTGATGATCTGCCTGTTTACAGCCTTCCAAGAGCTGGGATTACAAGTGTGTACCACCTCGCCCAGTCTCACTGCACGCTGTTGGAATTGAACCCCTGGTCACTTTGCCTGCTTGCAGGCGCTTTAATCCACTGAGCTATTTGGCCAGCCCTAGCCTTAGCTTCTTCAGGAATCTCCAGGCGGATTTCCACAGTAGTTGTACAAGTCTGCACTCCCAACAACAGTGGAAAGGGTTCCTTTTTGCACACAGCCCCTTCAGCATTTGTTAGTCATTTTTTTTGTAATAACCATTCTTTCTAGGCTGAGATGGAATTTCAGTGTTGTTTTAATTTTCATTTCTTGAATGATCAGTGATGTTGAACATTTTTTTATGTTTCCTGTTTTTACTTCTTCATCTGAGAAGTGTATATTTATCTCAGATGCCTATTTTTGAGTTGAGTCTTTGAATTTAGAAGGTCTGATTTTTTTCCAGTTCCTTATATGTTCTAGATATTACTCCTTTGTCTGAAGAATAACCAGCTAAAACTCTTTGCCACTCTTTGGGTTCCTTTTTCACTTTATTGCTGATTTTTTATTCTATGCAAAAGCTTTTTAATCAGATAAGAACCCAGGAGCTGATAAGGTTTCTGCCTACTCCATGTCTTCAAGAGTTCTACCTATTCTTTTGTTCAGCAGATTTAGTGTTTCTGTTTTAATATTCAGTTCTTTGATCTGTTTTCATTTTAGTTTATTGCATGGTCATAGACATAGATCTAATTTCTGTCTTCAGCATGTGGAAAGTCAGTTTTTTCAGCACCATTTATTAAAGAGACTATCTTTCTTCCAATGAGGAAGGATTTTTGGCCCCTTTGACAAAGACCAGATGGCTAGGTACATGGAGTTGTTGCTACATTTTCTGATCTGTTCCAGTGATACTCAGGTTTGTTGGGGGGGCACTATTATACTGTTCTTATCACAGTAGCCTTGAACTATAATTTGTTTTTTTTATTTTTCCAGTTTTTTATTATTTTAAATAAATATAAATGAATTTTACTATCATCAGTGGCATTAAATATATTAATAATCTTGCGTAGTTGTCATCAGTGTTGAACCCTGTCATGGAAACTTTCACGGCTATTAAATAGTAACTGTCCCAAAACCTCCCTTCCACCAGCCCCTGGTAACCATCATTCTTCTTTTCATTTTTTGTTGTTTTCATGCAACTGGGGATCTAACCCAAGGCCTTGTCTTTGGTATGCAGGTGCTAAACCACTCAGCTATACTTTCTTTTCTGGTTTTCTTTTATTGAAGTACAAATATCGATGAGACAGTTTAAACTGGACTACAATTGGAAGTCTGGGATTATGATGCTCCCTGATTTGCCTTTGTTGCCCATGTTTGTTTTCTCTATTGGAGGTCTCTTTTGGGTCCAAGCGAATTTTAGGAATGGCTTTCCTAGTTCTGTGAAGTATGCTAATGATTCTTTGATTGGGATTAGTTTGATTTTTAGAGGAAAGAAAACACTGAAATATACTGTCACACAAAATTTGAATGAGAGAGAAAACTCTATTTCCAAGATGCAGATTTGGATCAAAAAGGGTACAATAAAGATCAAAAGTAAAATGATGCTGGAGCACAGAGCAAAAAGCTGGACTCAGATATAGTTAAGCAATTTTGTAATGGCTGGAAAAACAACAATAAAATATACGGGAAAAATATCGAAGCTCTTCTCATGAAGCCTAGATGGTTCACTTCTGTGGCAAATAGCTACTTACTTCTTTTCAATGTATAAAAGTTGTTCTTACATTCATCAATTTATGTGGTATTAACATTATTTTTGTATATTTGATCAAGAACATATTCATTTAAATTATGTAGCAGTGGTCCTATCAGTGTGGTTCCGGTGTTATGTCTGAAAATGTGGTCAGAGGGACTGCACAAATAGAATTGTTGGTGATCAACTGATTTTAAAATACTGAGATTATCCTAGGTTCTCATTGGTGGGCACAATGCGATTGCATGGGCCTTTAAAGGTAGAATTCGAGAAAGGCAGAAGAGGCAGTGAAACTCAGCACATGAGAGGAACTCTGCCTTACAGAAGGTGAAGGGATCCATGAACCAGGGAACATAAGTGGCCCTCAAGCTGAGAAAAACCTTTGGCCTACAGACAGCAAAAAATGAGCACCTCAGTTCAGCAACTCTATGAACGTGAAATCTGTCAACATACTGAGTAAGCTTGAAGAAGGTTTCTCTCCACAGCTACTAGAAAAAAAGACGCAGCCCTGACAACAAGCTTAATTTACAGAGTTGGGAAGTGAAAAAATGCAGTTTTTAATTTTATTCATTTTTAATTTTATTTATTTATTCATTCTTTTTTTTTCTTTTGGTACCAGGGATCCAACCCAGGACCTTGCACTTGCTGGGCAGGCATTTATGCTGTTCAGCCATCTCCCCAGGTCAAAAATGTGTATGTTTTAGAACTGTTCTTCTTGTGGTTGCTACACCAGCAACAAAAACTTATGTACTTGGTATTTTTACCTTAAAGAAAGAGGAGGGTTATTCTTCCATTTCTAGTGGATTGTGTGATGATTTGATGTTTTTATCTATCACAAATATTTGATTAGAGCACATGGTACTGAATGGACACCCCTTAAATTATATACCTGAGTTATAAATTCTTTGTTATGTTTTGCCGCCCCTCAGGTTTTTTTTTTCTTTTATTTTTGCGGAAGCGGGGATTGTATTCAGAGTCTTGTACTTGCCAGGGAAGCGCTTATTCTACTGTGCAATCCCCCAGCCCTACCCCTCAGATTTTATTCCTATCATGATCTTTTTTTTTTTTTTTTTTTTTTTTTTGGTGGAACCGGGCATTCAACCAAGACCTTTGCACTTGCCAGGGAAGCACTTATTCCACTGAGCCATCTCTCTGGCCCCTCCTATCACAATCTTGATAGGTAAGTGTGGTAAGAATGTTCAACCTGTCTGATATATAAAATCTAAAGCACAAAGCAGCTTTGACTTGATCACAGGCTAATGACTGCATGTCAGAGAAGGGACTGAACCCAGTACTTCTGACACCTGCTCAGTGGCTATTTGCACTTACGGAGGTCATCAGACTGCAGACTTCACTTACTATTGTATGGGGAGAAGTGTTTCCTAGCCACATTGTTCACTGATAGCTCCACAAAGCTGCCCTAGGAACTGGGAATGAATCCTGCCTGCTGGACATATGATTTCACAGTGGGCCTGCTGGGAAACCATTTGAGGAGAGCAATGGGGACTTAAGATACAGAGATTTGGATAAGGTCATGTAGAAACCAGCACTGAGGGATTTATGACTCTGTTAAAGCTGTGGAAAGAGCAATAACCATGTAGTTCTTTAAGCCAGAGTATTCCAATTTCAGCCAAAACCATTAATCCCCTCTGCTTCCTGCCTCTGCAGATCACCCAAATAGCCCTTCCAAGGGCTTCAAAATTTAGTTTGATTTCAAAGTTCAAGAATCTCAGAGATAGGCTACCCAGATAGCTCAGCAGACTACAGCACCTGCTTAGGCAGAGTGCAGTGGCTGGGGTTCAATTTCTGGCTTGTGAGGCAAGCCCCACCCCTAGGGTGCACTGAGATTGGGCTTGAGACAGGGAGTGGTGGGGCGCACATGTAATCCTAGTGCTTGGGAGACTGAAAACAGGAGAATAATTCCAATTCTGATTAGGTAAGTGAGATCCTGTAGACCCTGTAGACTCTGTACTAAATACAAAGAAAAAAAACAAAGAATCTCAGAGATAGATCCAGCCCAATATCTGAAGCTACAAACAAAACACAGGAAACCAAAATAAATAGTATCAAAGTACTGCCATGCATCCAAATTAAAAAATACAATAGTACAAGATTTCCTTAAAAATATCATTCATAGCTAGACAATGGAAGAGCCAAGGAAGGATCTGAAATTCTAGAAGCTGATGGAGATAAAGGACCTATTTGCTTTTCCTATCGGGCCAGGAAAGCATTTTAGTCCAGTGCTTCCACGTTAAAGTGGGGAAAGACAGTAGGGAATTCACAATAATTATCACAAACTAAAGATTAAATTGGATCTGTATGGTGCCATCTCTTGTTGCTAAATAGATACATTTGAACAGATTTTGCATCAGCTCTGAGTTTGGGGCACTTTACCTCCTGTCCTGGAACACTGTCCCTTCATTCTTTTTTGTTTGTTTATTTTTTAAAAATATTATTTATTTATTTACTCACTCATTTGGTACAGGGAATCACTACACAGATTGGACTCATAGTGACCCTTCGGTCTCAGCCTTCCCAGTACTGGGATTACAGGCATGGCCTGGTTTCAGTGGCCAGCACAATGTGCCCAAGGTTTTGGGGCTGACACAGCATGCAGTGCTAGGGATTGAACCTGGATCCTAGTGCTTGCCAGGTGTATACTTATACCACCGAGCTATTACACCAGCCCTGTTTCTTCATTCTTATAAATGAGTCAGTGTGGATCATAACTAAACCTCCATGTCTAATAGGCTTCAATGCCAAGAAATACCAACTAAGAACAAAGAACAAAGCACTGGGTCCTTTTTCACTTTTCTCCCCCTGGGTTTCATCTTTGCTTAGGATTAGAACCCTTTAACTCTACCAACACTGAGTGAATAATAAAAGAATACAAGGAATGAGAACAAATATAAAATGTTAATGCAGTAATTATTTTCATAAAAATTCATGATATAGCATATTATAGATACCATACTAAGAGTGGCATGAAAATGTTTTTCACGACAAAATGTTCTCTGGGGATAAATGAAGAACAACTAACATTTACTTTAAGGCAGAATTAAGACCCTTTTCTTTCTTTTTTTTTTTTTTGTACTGGGAATCGAACTCATGACCATACACTTTCCAGGCAGGCTCTTATGCTGCTGAGCTATAAAATGGGCCCTTTTAAGGCAGAATTAAATAACCAAAACAGCACACATGTTGTGCCATTAGTCCCTAGGGGAAGAAAGCAACCATGGCCTGGGAAGGCTGAAGAGAGTGTAAAATAGGAGAAAGGAGGCTGCATTCTAACACAAAATTGGAATATTTTAATATAAGAAAAAAACACGACTGGTATTTTGCCAGAGTTAATACTTAAACATCTCAAAAGTTAAAGGAATATCATAACTCGGTGACATGTATTTATGCAAAGTTGACAGGAAACTTCATACTTAACAGTAATGCATTATTAAGAACTTCATTAAAACGAGGAAGGAGATAAAATGCTTTGCTAACACTATCACTGTTCAATATAGTTTTTAAAATTCTAGCCAATGAATTAAGCAAAGGAAAAATTAATAAATATTAAGAAAGAAGAAAAAAATTTATCAATTGGTAATGGAATAGTAAAGAATTTTTATAAGGTCAAAAATCAGTAGATCGAAATAGACTATTCAAAATCCTTTGCAAACACCAGCTATAATCAATTAGGGAATGTAGAGAGGGGAAAAAGATCATTTATAGTAAAGGCACAGGGCTGGGGTTTAAGCTCCTGCCTGTCAAGCAGAAGGACTGTAGTTCTATCCCCAGTACTGCATGCTTTGCTGACCCGGGAATCCCAGGCACAATGTGAAGGCCTCAAAACTGGGGCAAGTGGGGTCACGTCTGTAACCCCAACGCTGGACAGTCTGACACAAGAGGATCATTATGAATGTGAACTGTGCACGAGACCCTGTACCAAATAAATAAATAGATGGGCCGGGGAGATGGCTCAGTGGAATAAGCGCTTCCCTGGCAAGTGCAAGGGCCTGAGTTCAAATCCCTGGTTCCATAAAAAAAAGTAAAATAAAAAAATAAAGGAAGATATATATATATACATACATATATATATATGTATGTATATATATATATATATATATATATATATATATATATAATAAAACTTTACTAAGAATTTCCAGTTATGTATGGCTGTGCTGGACAACTTTATACAACAGACCAAGTGATCCACCAAAAAAATATAGAAAACATAGATAAAACGTGTGCATGTGTGTGCGCATGTGCGCATGTCTTAGTCTGATGGAGAGCTACTGAAGTTAACGAGATCCGAGAGGGAAAGGTCCTAGAGCAGTGATGGTGGACCTTTTAGAGCTTAGTGCACAAACTGCAACCCCAAACCCACTCATTTATCATGAAGTGCCAACACTGCAATGAAATCTGAATACTGAGGTTTTTTAGTTTAGCAAAAACTTTTTATCCAATGGTTGGCTGCTGGCATGACGTGGCTGACTCGGTTTGCTCACTGACAGAAGACTCCGTGCTTGCTGGGGCACACATGTCATAGGTTCACAGCCACTGTCCTAATGCGCTTCCTAGCCACTGTAGGAGTCACAGGAAGAGCAAACAACAGAATAACACAGCAGGGGGCCTGCGGGTTAGCTCAGTTGTTCAAGCGCCTGCCGGAACAGGATACTGCCGTTAGATCTCCACCTCCACCTGCCTTACCAGACCCGCCCTTAAGGCAGCCTGGGCTAGTCCCCCCAAAAAAACAAAAACCGGAATACCACCGAGAGGCTGGAAAACCCAGCTGAAAGCAATTCCTAGGAGCTCAAGAAGCTAATAGGGTTTCACCAGCCCATGGAAATGATGAGATGGAAATCAAAGTCCGGCACTTCATGTAACCCAGGTTTATATAAAGGAGAAAATCAGAATAAGGACTCAGACGCTCTGTGTCCCATTTCCCTGAGAGGCATGCAGAACAGATGCTAACCCAACAAGGGACCAGAGGTCTCACCCAGCTTAGGGTCTAAAGCGAAGAGGCCCTGGAAGAGCCCTCAGCATTTTAGCTGGGATGCTGTGGTGCTATACAAAGAGTCAGAACGCACAAGAAAAACAGAACACCTTTCAATAAAGACCTGTTTCTGGTTCCATAGAGGTGATCTGCTTTCACTTTGACAGCCTGCTAGAAGCTAAATGCTCGAAAGAAAAGTGACAACAGAGGACTGGCAGGTGCCAGCCAAAATGACATACACTTACTCCTTCTTATGTCACTCCTTTCAACAAAAATCCTAGCCATAACAGAGCCGAAAATCAGATGAAGATAGCAAGTGGTAGAAAAGAAAGATGGACTACATGGAGACTTTGAGACTTTAAGAACAGGCAGTGAGCTCTCTGTACTATATTGTTGTTTCTTCTACAAATATCCTAATGCGCCTTTCTGAAGAGCGAGGGAAAGTCCCAAGAAATTCCCATTCTCTTCTATCAAAGTATCAAGAAAGGCAAGCCCAGGAAAACAAGGAGAGTAGTGACAGCACCCACCCTGTCCTAGCCGAGTGCTGCAACACCACAGCGCCAGCAGTGGCAGGGGAGAACAAAGGAAGAGTCTGAACTGCAGCTCTACTGGCACAGGCAGACAAAGACGATCTGTCTTCTGTGGACAGGGCACAGACAAAGGGAGATGCCCAGCCTTCCCATGCAGGAAAATAGGGGAACCGAAGGTCTTGATTTTATGGTTCTCAGCACTCAATGAAATTTCTCTAAAATCAGTAGCTGACTACTAATCAAACAAAACACAGACTCCAGGAACCCCATAAAATAGTAAGAACAGCAAATCCTTGGAAGAGAAGACAATTTAATGTCCATAGTAAACGTATAATATTCAAATTTTCCACTACAGAAAAGCTCAACAGGTACAAAGATATTAAAAACTGCAGTTCACTCAGAGGGCATGAAAGGAATTTAATAGAAGCTGCCCCTTTTGACAAGGCTCACACTTTGGCAGGACTCATTAGATGCTTCCAATAGACTTATAAATATACTCAAATATCTAAGGGAAACCATGAATGAGAATTAAAATAAACCAACAAAACAATGTCTCAGCAATATGAACTGTCAATAAAGATAAAAATTATACAAAGAAAGTAAATGCAAATTCCAAAGTTGAAAGATGCAAAAAATTAGAATGAAAAATTCACAGAGGAATTGAACAATGGAATTAAGCAGCAGAAGAAAAGAATCACTGAAATGGAAGATACCTCAATTCAGATTATATAGTTCAATGGGCAAAAAGAAAACAAAAATTAAAAACTGCTGTGATACCAGCTATCCACATGTCAAAGAAGGAGTTAGGACCTTTCCATTTACCACATGCATAAATTAGTTCAAGATGGACTAAGCATTTATACCTGTGTTAAAATTATAAAGATTTACAAGGGACTAGGGAGATAGCTTAGTGTCATAAGCACCTACCTGGCAAGTGCAAGTTCCCAAGTTTGATCCCAAGTACTACAATAAATAAATAAATATAAAAATAAAATTCTTACATTAAAAAATACAGGTACATAGTTATCAATAGATAAGATAATGGGTTCATAGACATGTAAGTCTTTTTCACATATTGAGGATAGTAGAACTTTATCAAATAAATGATTAGCATTTATTTAATACCAAAAGGTTTTTCACCACAAGGCCAGCGAACATTTTGGCCCTAGCCTTTCAAGATCAGCGAAGACTCAGGACATAGGAGAACCTGTACTGCAACATCATGAAATTCAGGTGAGCTCCAAATTTTCTGAACAAGGAGATTATGGAGCCACAGAGGAAAGAGATTGAAGTTCTAAAGTGTGCCTGGAGAGAGTCACATGAAGAGAAAACTTTCTATCAAGCTCTCACAGAGAGCAAACTGGTCAAGCATTGGCCGTGACTCATCCACATGGATGACACAGACAAGGAACTACAGAATAATGTACAGGACTACAAGATAAACCTGAGAGGACTTCACTGACCACATAGGAAATATAAAGTTCATGTGTTGGTATATAAGTCTTGATTTATCTAGGTCTTAACCATCCAGCAGAAAAGTATAAAAATGAAGTATACATCGCGGGGCCATAATATTAAGCTGAGCTGTAAATGGTTATGGTCGACAACTTCTTTGAATAATGCACTATTGTTGTAGAATGCTGGACTGTGTTGGATTGTGATTTCAAGTTCAAGCACCTAAGTTAGTTGAATGACAATGGAGTGCCCACCTTTTATAAGTGTAGACAAAGGAAGGGGTGTAGAAAGGAAAAATCATGATGTGTGTGTATAGACAGTACAGTTGGGATAGATAACGCTGTGCTTCTGCATAATCCTATGAGAGGCAAGATATGCACTAATGGTGCTTGGACAGGATATTATGTCGGCTTCTAGTACTACAGTCATCCACTAGGAAAATAATTATTGAATTTTTGATATAATTCAGGTATAAAAAATAAGATAAGTAAGCAGCTACACTCTTAATTTACTGATAAGAGATATCTGCTAAAATAATATCTGTAAATATAATATCATGTATGCACCTTGTACAATACCAAAACATTATGAAAACAGTTTGCAATGTATTAATTTATCGAATCTGTATTGTTAAGGGGTCTTGAAACTGTCTGATTGACATTTGTAGTTCAATAAAATAAAATAAAAGAAAAATAAAAATAAAAGAAACAAAAGGTTTTTCATTTGGGTGCAGTGCAAGTTACCTATATTTTCTTTGTTGTTTGTGCTTTTGGTTGAACTGTATAATCTGAATTGAGTTATCTTCCACTTCAGTGATTCTTTTCTTCTGCTGCTTCCATTGTTCAATTCCTCTAGCTGATCTACTGGGAAACTTTGTAAACATTGAGTTTGTTGAATTCACTTTAATCCACTCCAAGGCACTTGAATCGAGTTTTTCAAAAGTTGATGACAAAGAGAAGATATTGAAAGTGACATAAGAGGAGCAAATTTACCTTGCCATTATTTCACCAAAAACCTTAAAACATAAAACCCAGGCCAGATGGCCTCAGTTCAGTATCCGCCAAACATTGAAAAGGCAATTGACATTAATTTGACCAACTCTATTGTAGAAATTAGAAGAGGAAGGAATAGTAACAAACTCATTTTGTGAAGCCAATGTTACCCTGATTTCAAAACCAAAATGTATATAATAAAAGAAAATTATAAACAAATCTTTCATGAACATCAACGTAAAAGCCTCAAGACAATACTAGCAGAGTCTAGAAATATGCAAAAGCTAATTATACAGTGTGACTAAGTAGTATTTATTCCAGTTATGCAAGGTTGGTTCAACATTTGACAATCAGTCAATTTAATCCACTATAACAAAATGCTAAAGAAGCAAAACTGTATGATCACATCCATTGATGTAGAAAAATCATTTCCAAAATCAAACAGCCATTCATTATTTAAAATAACTTCCATCAAGCTAGTGAAATTGACTAAGAATATGTGAAAAACTCAAAATCAAATTAATTGTAAAATACTGAGGTCTTTCTTCCTAGAGTCAAGAAAAGGTGTTGCTTCTCACAACTCTTATTCACCATAACATTGGAAATTCTAACCAGTTTAATAAAACAAGAAAAATAAATGAAAATCATGTAGAATAGAAAGAAGAAATGAAACTGTCCCTATATTCGATGATACAATTTCCTCTGTAGAAAATCTCAAAGAATAATCAAAAAGCTCCTACAAATAGTTAAGTTTTATAAAATCAAGCTTGCTCTCAAGGACATGATACTAGCATGCAACTATCAGTCATATTTTCCATACTAGCAGCAGAAACAGAAAGCAGGCTAAAAACACAATTCTGACTGGAATAGAACCAAGCACAAGCATTCTGGAAAACTGTCCCATTCTTAACAACTAAACATATACATGCCACGTGCTCCAACAATCAAACTCCTAGGGATGCATTCCAAAGAAATGAACATGTGCACACCCTCCAAAACCTGTACATACTGATCGTACCACCTTCCTTCCTAATGGCTCACACAAAAGGCGACACAAAATTATTTCAACCAATGAATGTAAGATTCTGGCGCACTCCTTCTCTTGCTCTCAATACTACTGATTCAATGATTAGAAAAGGAAGCATGAGAGGCAAGATCTGCACTAATGGTGGTTGGACAGGATATTATGTCGGCTTTTAGTGCTATGGTCATCCACTAGGTAAATAATTATTGAATCTTTGATATAATTCAGCTATAAAAAAACCTGTAAATATAATTTCATGTATGCACCTTGTACAGTACCAAAACGTTATGAAAACAGTTTGCAATGTATTAATTCA
>PVKA01014489.1:0-52348 GCA_004027165.1 Ctenomys sociabilis
TGGCTCTAAATAAATATGAAAATCACCAGCCCTTGAAATACTCTTTTCCTATCACCTCTCAGAGAAAAAGAAATCAAAGCATCTGGTATTTGTTAAAGGGGCTCTGATTTGTGAGCCCCCACCACTTATTGGGGTGATTTATGTTGGTTTCTGGCTTCTGTCCTACAGGAAGAATATGTCCAGGAGGGCATACGATGGACGCCCATTGAGTACTTCAATAACAAAATTGTGTGTGACCTCATAGAGAACAAAGTCGTAAGTGTTTCCCTCATGGGTGTCTCTGGGCCCGGCTCACATATTTGCCTGATGCTTTTGTTCTCCATAATTTTTTCAGAACAAGCAAATTAGCTCCTCTGGTTTGCAGAGAGCTTTAGCAGTTCATTTGCTTGGCATGGATGATATGCGTATGCGAGGACAGAGCAGTTGGGCTTGTCCCCAGGAGCAAGTAGGAGCACAAGTAGACCCACCTTCTGATTTAGTTGCTACAGCTTCTCAGTCCTAGCCCTCAGAAATGATTTAAAAGGAGAAAAAAAATAAATAAATAAATGGAGCTGGAGGGTTCTCAAGGACCAGTTTTCCCTCAAAAAGCCAAAAGCTGGAAACAGTGAAGGCATCCAAGACAACTCAGCCATTAAGTAAACTGCGTGTGTGAGCAGGGAGATGATGAGGAAGGCGGGGAGACATCTGCAAAGCTACGCAAGGGGAGAAAGGCTAGCACCACAGCGGCAGGAGGCCGCCTCACTCTGTAGGGAGGCCTTTGTGAGGGGTGGGCAGAGGAGACCATAGAGCCTGAATTGGGGTCCCACAGACCTGTGCTCTGCTTCCCCAAGTCTGAGCAGGGGTGAGGAGATCACAGCCTTGAATAACCCAGAGGGAGCTGGCCAGTGGTAATGGTCATGCTCACAGCTGGCCCTTCCACATGGGTACTCACCTAGGAGAGACCTCAGGGGCTGCTCCAGAGGAGTCCCTGATGGCTTCTTCCCCTTACTGCCCCAGAACCCCCCCGGAATCATGAGCATCCTGGACGACGTGTGCGCCACCATGCATGCTGTGGGTGAGGGTGCCGATCAGACGCTGCTGCAGAAGCTGCAGATGCAGATAGGGAGCCATGAGCACTTCAACAGCTGGAACCAGGGCTTCATTATCCACCACTATGCTGGGAAGGTCAGTCAGTCGGCAGGGCTGGGCCAGTGGCCAGGAGGCCTTCGTGGGCAGCCTTGGGTCTGTGGTCTGTCTCGCAAGGCCAGAGAGCCAGGTCTCTGTGCCTCACTGCACCACATGCGTTCCACACATGGGACCCTGGAATCATTTGAGGAAGAAAAGCTGTGCATACTGCCCATGAATCACCCTGGTGCTCTTGCAGCAGCTCCTGAAGGGGTGGGTTCTGGGCCCAGCATGTGCCTAGGCAGAGGGTGGGACTCCTAGGGGCTTCCCCCTCTCTAAGTCATGGGACTGGTCTTTCACCCTGGCTGGCCTCTGGTTAAGCAGGATCCCTTGAGGTGAGTTGCTGCCCAGAGTGCTACAAATCTGATAACCATTTCTGGAGAAAATGTCTAAGCTTCAGATGCCATGGTCCATCCCCAGGGGATGAAGGACCTTGAGGAATTTTATTTGGTCCTAGCTAAAATTTAAGAAAAGCAGGAAGTTAATTGCTTAGACACCTGTGGGTCCACTGGAGCATGGGCCTGTGGTCCTGGGAGCTGGCCACCTGGTCACAAGTCCTCTGGGCCACTGAGCAGCATCTGCCAGCTGTCACCAGCTAACACAGACACAGAGGAATCCCAAACACTTCCTTTGGAAAGGGAACACATTCTGGTGGGATTTTATCCACAGAAACACGTAAAGGGGGCCATCAGGCTTCTCTCGCTCTTGGCAGGTCTCCTATGACATGGACGGCTTCTGTGAGAGGAACCGGGATGTGCTGTTCATGGACCTGATCGAGCTCATGCAGAGCAGTGAGCTGTGAGTGCCCCCTCCCCGCTGCATGGTGCAGGTGTGCAGTGTGCCAAGCAAGCGCGCAAACGCGGTGCAGTCTTCATGGCCAGCACTTTGCTACTTTGAACTGCTGAGTGCAGATTATGGTTGGACTAATTAGTTTCTCAAAACTGCTTTCCTTCTTCCGATCTCAGCCTTTCCCTCTGCCCCCAATGCTTCCTGTCCACAAATCCCAAGCGCCAGCTGTATGCCTGGCTGCACTGCCCTTGTCCTGCTGCTCAGGAGCAGTGTACATGGTGGGTCTTGGCTGAGAGCATGCTTTCTGACCATCTAAGTGTGGCGTGGTTGGGTTCTCTGACCCTTTGTTCAAACAAGTTTTCCACCATCACTTTGTGGCTAATGGCCAAACAAGACCTATGTTAACCTGAATCCCTGTCACACTTGGAAGTCGAGAATTCTGTTTCAGATGTCTGAGCTACAGGGCTGGAATAGCAGGGGGGCCCTCCCACAGGCTGCAGGGTTCTGAGGACGAGCTCGGTGTCCTTTCCTCCCCTTGACCCTGCAAAGCTTCTCAGGAGCCTGGTCTCCCCCACATGCCAGGCAAGTGGGATGTCCCCGAGGCTTTCAGGGTTCCCTCAGTCGGTGGTGCTCTTCCCAATCTGTTGATTCACTGTCACAACGTCCAGGCTGACTTCTGTCATCAACACCAGTGGTCCTGGTAACTTTGTCAGAAAGTCCCAACTCCCATGAAAGAAAAGTTGCCCTTTCCTGCCTGGTCAGAAGCATCTGTGCCTTTACCTCCCTCCCCGCTGCTCCCATTGTCCTCCATCTGCTCGTTCATTCTCAAACTCATGCCAGCTCTCTGCACTGTTGGATCCTTTTCCGTCTGTAGTATACACGTCCACCTGCTCTTCTCTGGAAAGGTCAGGTGGGCACTGCTTCTCCTGGCTCATGGATTTCGTAGTAGCCAGGCTCCCAGAGAGCATTTTGAGTTCTTTAAATACCAGCCAAGTTCAGGAGCTGCTAACTGTTCCACACACACCCACAGTGTAGACACAGCACTATTTTGTTCATGTGTTTGCTGCAAAAGGAAAAAAAAAATATCTATAATTATTTCTGGCCACGTCAAAAGCAGATTACTAGAGACTTCTGGAAATCTCAAGGTGCCCAGAAAGTTGTGAGTTTGAGAGTGAGCGTCAGATCACTTCCTTCACTCAGCCAGTTGATAATTACTTATCAGACGCTTTCCGGTAGCAGCCTTCAGGCCCCAGGCCACTGAGGGCCTGTGATGTCCTCCCTGGCCCCAACCCTGTGACACAGCCAGCCAGCACAGGCAGCTCAGCTGGAGAGGAAGCATCCGTAGCAGTGCTCTGTCAAAGCAGTTTGTCACTGTTCCCTATATGGGCACAGGGACAGGCTGCTGCTGGCAACAGGTGGGCAGAGCTCCCTCGAGCAGGACAGTAACACAGCCCACCATGGTGAAGTTATCCAGCGGCAATTCTGTTCGCCCAGGCTCAGAGCTGTATTGTACATCAGAGCAGCCCTTGCCTCAGCCCCACACTGCCTCAACCTGCGCTCCGGCTGCCCACGAGCCCACAGCGACTTCCCTCTGTCACAGTCCTGCTGTGCATTGGTTCCAGTGAGCAGCGCTGCTCACAGGCAGCAGCTTAAAGCACTTCTCAGGCAGGGACTCTGAGGCGCTTATTGCCCAGAACTTCATCTTCGTGTCCTGTCTGTGGGGCACTTCCTGAGCACAGGTCCCATAGGTCACATGGCCTTTCTTTCATTTTTTAGTGCAGGTTCTCACTATACAGCTTGGGCTCATAGTGATGCTCCTGGCTCAGCCTCCCCAGGGCTGGGATTACAGGCGTGTGCCACCATGCTGCCCGATTTAGGGCCATCACAGCACAACACCTTAGGACTGGCACGGCATGTGGTGCCAGGGATTGGGTCCATGTGCTTGCCAGGCAGGCACTTAGACCGCTGAACTATCTCCCTGGCCTCATCACACAGCCAGGTGTGGGCTGCTCTCCAGAGAAGCTGACTCCTGCCCCCACAGGTCCTGCATGTTGCTAACACTTGCTCTCTCTCCTCTGCCAGGCCTTTTATAAAGTCTTTATTTCCTGAAAATCTACAAGCTGACAAGAAAGGACGTCCAACTACTGCTGGAAGCAAAATAAAGGTTAGTCCAACTGGGAAGTTCATTGATTCTTCTGAGATCTGGTGCTCCCAGGCAGCAGTTAATGAGGGAAAGCCCTGCTGAGAGGCACCTCCAGTCCACGTGCCACTTGTGAAAAGGTCACAGGGTACAGCTGCCTCTGTCATGAGTGCTCTGAAACCCTAAATGGACCTTCAGTACCTCAAAGTTTAATAGTCGACAGATGATACTCAGCTGCTCTCCAAGAGGAAACGACCTTAAGCCCAATCTGGAAGAATTTAGGTTAAACTAGCAGAGAAATTTTGTAATTTGGAGCCATGCTTTGGATGTCGAGGACAGTTGTGCAGGCCAAGCCCCAATCCCGCCAACCCTAGAACACGACTTGCCTGAAGCTCAGCTTCATCGTGTAGGGCAACTTACACCCTGCTCGCTGGGTCTAGCTGTGGGTTTCATGATGTGTCTGAGAGCCCGGAGGAATTCTCTGTGTTTCCAGGGTCCCTTGTGGGCAGGACTCTGTCTGGGCCATGCAGCAGTGATATCTTCACCAGTTGCATTCTTCACAGAGAAGTTGTACCAGGCGTAACTGAGAAATAGTCACTGAATACTTGCTTTTAAGACCACACCAGTATAGTAGGGCTTTGCTGGTTCGATTAGCCACATTCACAGTCCCTGGCTTTGGCAGTCTATGTAACTGCCAGCTTGTCACCCAATTCCAGAGCCCCTTTATTCAGGGGCTGGAGGTCTTAGTGTCTGTCTGAGGGGCTGTTGGTCACCCCTCAAGGGCATTTCACAGTGTGCCTAAAATATCTTCTGCAAAAAAAGCTGGTTACTTCCTCTTCTATTCTAGCCTGCTCTCACACGCGCGCACACACACACCATTATGCTTATTCTGTGGCTTATCCTGGCACACACACTTTCTCTCAAATGGGCAGGGTCCTGCTGGATTGTCCATCCACTGCTTCCCCACCCCCACCCCCGTGTGCAAATCCATGAGGTGCCTTTCACTGCGCCATCCTAGACCCCAGCCAGGGCACCTGAGTATGTGACTCCTCAGGGTCCTTCATGTACACAGCCTGGCCCTCGGCCCCTGGCAGGCTTCCTGGGGGAAGAAACCTTGGCTGCAAAACAGGAAACAATCTGTGAACAATCATAGCAGGAGAGCCCCCATCAAGAGGCATTCTTGGCTTTTGGGGCAGAAGTCAGGTGCCAGCTGCTGTTTTGGTTTGTGGTTTTTTTGCTTGTTTTATTTTTTTAAAGACCAAGGAGCTTCAGCATCTCACTCCATTACCCAGGCTGGCCTTCGTCTCCTGGGCTCAGCAGAGTGCCCTGCTTCAGCCTCGGGAACTGGGGCCCTGTGGGTGCGCTGCCATGCCCAACTTTGCAAGCTGGGTGCTGAGCTGGAGGAGCATAGTAGGTCCAGGGTGCTCTCTGGGTTAGGTCCTATGGAGCAGAGTGGTGCACAGATGCCAGATGGCACTTCGTGAGGCTTGGACGTCGACGGCCATGTGATACTCCTGACTCATACCTCACTTCAGGGCTCAGAAGGATCATCTGGTCATGGGACTGCCTCCCTCAGACTCAGGGCTTCTCTCCAGGGCTGGTGACTCAGCCCATGTGGCCTGCAGAGGGGCACAGGCCAGACAGGGCTGTCTTCCCACCTTTGAAAGTCTGCTGTCTTTGCTTGGCCTTTGCCTCAGGGTGACTGAATTCAGGCCCTTCCAAGGAGGTCAGTGGAAGGCAGCCAGCTTATGCAAAGCAGGGGGACTCACCCCTGGGCGGGGCCTCCGTGGTGAGTTGTGTGTGTGCTGTGTCCGCCTGGGGCTCCACCAGGAAGGCTGGCCTCTTCCTTACAGGGGTCCTCCCAGGAAACCAGCCCAGCCAGCTTCCCCCCACCACAGCGTTATAGATGTCCCCAGGTGATCAGGGTGTATGCATAGGACAGCCAGAATTCCTTGAAGAAAAGCTGAGCTTGTGTTCAGGGTAGTTTTAGTGTTTGGTATTTTGCATTCTAATTGTTTAGACATGTAAAGCTCTTGTGTAGTATAGATTCTAGAGGGTTTCCTAGAATATCTGCTTAGTGGAATCACTACCAACTTGGTTGTAAATAAAATCCAGGCTTTATTCAAGGACACTTGGTTTGGAGATTTCACTAAGTTTCCCATTGTGCTGGACGACTGAGCTTGAGGTGAGGGTTAGAATTAGAAAGACTGGGGCAGAATCAGGTCCAAGGTGGCCGAGTGCCCAATGATCCAGGTGAGTTGGGGTCTGGTGCGGCAGCTGGGGCCGGCCTGCTCCACTTGTATGTGTCATCCCCTCCATCTTCCAATTAGGCTACCAGAGGCTCCAGATTAGCCCATGTGGGCTAGGCTGCCTGTGGAGACACTGCAGCCTGAAAAGCCACTAGTCATGCCCTGCGGTCAGCATGGAGCTGGCTGCCTACTCAGGCCTGTGCACCCTCTGTCCAGAGCAGGAGACCTGGGCTCATCTGTTCTCACTGTCCTCGTTGGGTCCACACACTGACGCCCACTTCTGTTGAGCGAGTGTTGACTGGCTCTGTCCGTCCTAGATTCAGGTGGCTTGAGTATCGCAGCTACTGCTCTATGACCGCCCAGCAACTCTCGGATGAGTGCTGGATGAGCGTTCATGGTGACTCCACTGGGAGCTCGGTGTGCACCACACCAGTTCTGCCGCATTTCCTTCAGGAAGGAGAGTAGCACTGTGGTTGGATGTGGGCTTGGGTTCGAGTCTTCCCTCTGCTGCTTATAGACAGTGTCATCTCAAGCAATCCTTTGTTCCCAGAAGGCCTAGTGTTTTTCACAAAATGGGAATAACGGTGGTAGCTACCACTTAGGCTTAATGTGAGGTGGCAAGAGCCTGAGGTAAACTCATACCTCACCCACAGCACACATCCAGTAGCTGTTGTCCAGTAGCTGTTGTCCAGTGACCATTCTGACCCAGAGAGAACTGCACTCAAGTGGCACAAAAACGAGACCACTGTGTCCTGTTCTATGCTATGTGAGAAAACCATGGGCTGCTGAATGCTTAGGGTACTGGAAATCAAAGGCTTTAATTAAATGAACAGATGAGGATCCAAAGTTAAAAGCTGACAGATTAAGTTTGGAGACTTAAGGAGCTTCCTACAGTTCCTCTCCAGCTTCACCTCCCTGTGGCAGAGATCCTCAGAGGGACAAGCAACGCCCTGGAAGGAGATGTGAGGCCATAGCTCCCTCATTAGGTCAGGTGACCTCCACAGCCCCTCCCTCATTTCAGGCGTGTGAACAGCTGTCTTTGTCCCCACAGGGATTGAGCCGCCAGCCCGCATCCTGCTGTGTCTTTGCCTTGTGGTTTTCCCCAGGGTCTAGGGTTTCCCATACCCATGGGGACAGTGAAACCCTCACCAAGAGCGGGCGTCCGCTTCTGCTGACTCAGTGGTTTTTGGGTTTTGGAGATTGGTTTTCCCTGTTTTCTTTTAGAGTTTTTCTCTCTCTCTGCTGATTTGCCTGAAGGAGGGTGTGCGTTGGTGCCACATCCTTGGGCCACAGGGCAAGTGCTGCCATGGAGCAGGAAGGCTGACGTGGGCAGTGTCTCACCATGCACACACAGCGTGGGTACTGGTGCTGACACGCCAAGGTCTGCCTGAGCTGAGGCCATTTTGGGTCCTGAGAGTGCAGGTAATATAAGTGATGTGCTGTGGAGTGTCTTAGCTTTGAGAAGGAAGGAGGTGCCTGCCAGAGGAACAATGCCCATCTCTAGGCTTGTGCAGGGACATGTATTCTTATACAGTGGAGTATTGCTCAGATATAAAAGATAAGCTCGAGGCTTTATAGGTAAATGGATGCAACTAGAGACTGTTCATAGGTGAAATAAATCAGACTCGTCTATGTAAATATGGAATTGTCTCCCTGATATGAGAACCTCAGAGTAAATAAAATCCGAAAGGTACAAGAGATAGTGAAAGGGAAAGAAACTGCTCAAAAAAAAAAAAAGAAAGAGAAACTGGGATGGGAAAAGGAGAAAAGAAAGAAAATACATATATAAACTCGCTCCACACTCACACACACACACACACACACACACACACACACACACACACATACACACACCCTTGATACCTAATTGTACTACAAATTTCTATTCATTGAGAGGCAGTTAGTACTTATACTGTGAGACCCATCTTGCACACCTGTATCTGGTAATCTGAGCAACTGCTTTGGAGATGACAATATGCAGTATAATAACCATTGTTAATTTCCTGTTGTCTTGTTTTGAATTTCTGTATCATTTTATTGTTTTTTTTTAAATTATGGGCTTTAAAATATTTTTTTGTTAATTTCAAAAGGAACCATTGAGGAAGAAGCCACATAAAGGGCACAGGTGAAGCTTGTCAATTCTGAGATTTTACAAGTCTCACTCCTGCAACTTGAATTTCTGTTATTTTAATAAAATGATGCTTCATGTATTGCATTGCTAAGAAGGAGAACATGAGTGTTGATTTTTATTCTTGCGCATAATTTTTAAAAAATTAATGAGAACTATGAATGTGCAAAGGGCCTTAAGCAATGTAAATTGGTAACTGACATGATTTTTTGAACCACACGATAATTTTATGTGAAGGTTTACTTGGATTTTTTTTTTTTTTTTTTTTTTTGCATTTTTCTTATGACTAGTTTTGTAGCAAAGCTACAAAAGCCCAGCTGCTTCCAATGAACACATTCACAAACCTATCTAAGACAACAGAGTCGTCACAAAGGTCTACAGAGCTCTACAAACATTCCATGGTCTGAATTCAGGCTGAATTAACAGCCTGGCACAGAGTAGTGTCTGGAGCTCTCTTTCCCTGCCCGAGTCTCACGTGTCGCCCTTCCTGCGTGTCTGCATCAGAGAAGGTTCCGTGCCTCTAACCTGTGCCATCCTTCCTGTCTAGAAACAAGCCAATGACCTGGTGAGCACCCTGATGAAGTGTACACCTCACTACATCCGCTGCATAAAACCAAACGAAACCAAGAAGCCTCGGGACTGGGAAGAAAGCAGGTATGGTTCCCCTGAGCCCGAGAGGCGTCAGCTAGCACCTTGAGTTTCCACAAAGAATCTGATACCACACTATAGGCTCAAGTAAGTGGGTTTAAAGAAGCCCGGGCATGCACTGTGCTGGTGCGTGATTGGCACTTCTGCAGGACGGCTTCCAGGGGTCCCTGCTCCAGGTGCGGACTCTAGCAGAGGCCGCACCACAGCCCAAGTGCACAGCGAGTATGCAGCAGATCACCCGCTCCACCCGCGTCCTCTCACCCCCAGGATTAGGACATGGGGCTCTCCTTTTCCTGCTGCACATGAGCTGCTGCTTGGTTTCTGGCTGAGCTCCTTGCTCTGGGTTCAGAATTGCTGCCCTAGGGAGTTCCAGGCCTCGGCCTCTGGAAGCTGAGGTTTTTGGACATGATTCCTCTCCAGAGACAGAAATGGTACAACGTGGGGTCAGCAGATTGCACCCAGCCAGTGTCTCAGGAGGAGGTGACGGCACCCCCCAGAGATGTAGAAATCATGGTGTATCCCAGACTGACGGCAGGTTCTCCAGGGTTTGTTAGGCTGACTGTCCTGCTGGCGGAGATTTGCGTAAGGACATTTCCTGGTGGTGGAAATACTGATGGGCAACAGTTCTTTAACCTGTGTGCTTCATGGAAAAGGAGCCTTTGTGCTCGGTCAGCAGGCTGCGTGCTCCTGTCCTCAGCAGTGAAGCTAGCTCTGGTCTGGAGGCCTTCAGAGAGCTGGCCTCCAGAGCCCCATGGGCGCTCCGTGCATGTGCACCTTAGGCCGGTGGTCAGCATTGAGTTCTGGATTTGGAGGATGGGGAAAAGGAAATTTTCTTTCTTTCTATACCCTCCACCCCCTGCCCCAGCAGTACCTGGGATCAACTTGGGACTTTGCACTTGCGGGGCATGCTCCCACTCTCCATCCCTCCCAATATATTGTCCATTGTGATTGTGTCCACGGGTCAGTCCCTGATAGTGCAGCCTTCACTGGCCAGTCATGTCCCAAAGCCCACCAGGAACCAGGCCTTCAACACAGGAGCCTTTTGGGCACTGTGGTTCCCAGCACCACTGATGCCAAGTGTGCCCGATGGGGACAGCATGAGAACCTCGCCCTCTGCCACAGCACAGTTCCAACGTGGCATCTTTTTTTTTCATCTTCCAAAGAAGTTTTGCAAATACTGTATGCCTGAGTAGCCTTTCAGCCGGTCTGTACCATGCAGCCCAGACCCGGTTCCTTGGGATAGATGAGCAGCTGAGTGTTCAGCATCTGTCCTGTGTAGCAGAGTCCCAGCACTGGATCATGAATTAATCACAAACTCTAGAAGCTACCCTATGACTACGTGAGGCTTTGAGGGGACACCTAGACACAGACCATGGGGAGTGCACTCATAGTGTCACCACCAGCCTGCCGACCTTCTGCACCAGCACCCCAGGCAAGGGCTTTCCTTCTGATCTGAAATTACCCAAGTGGGAGAATCTCAAACTAGGGCTGTTCTTTCTGCATCCATTTTCCAACGCATGAGGCCAGATTATTACTATAAAAGCCACCTACATCTGTAATTCAGATATATTTCAAAACATTTTTAACTCAGACATTTAAAATTAATATCTTTGTGTACTTTACTTAGATTAGAACAAATCCTAGCTGTGCAAACACATTGAGTCTAGACTGCTCAGTAACAAAGCAGCCCCACATCACTTAATTCAGAAGACAAAAAGTCCTTCCTTGCATAGCAAGTTCAAGGCCAGGTTTGGCTCACCCTGTGGCCCAAGCTTGCTGTGAGCACGTGGACTGAGGTGCCCTCTTGCTGTCACCTCCTGAGTGCTGGAACCTCAGCACACACCACCATCTGACTGGCTGCCAGTCTCCGAAATGGATTTGTACTGTCTTCTTATGTGGCTGCTGCAGTTAGAGTATTCTATAATATCCTAAAGTTTCATATTGTGGGAGAGGCCATTTTGATGTCTGAGTACTGCCTATTACAGTCTTCTTAGTACTTGTCTCCCTGCAGTCTGTGACTGCAGGCTTAGGAGGTGGTTGGCGGGAGGCCAGGGGAACGGATGCTCCTATGCTGGGCTCGACATTCTCTGGTTCTCCTGCGTGTCCATGATGACCAGTTTCCTGGATTTACCATGGCGCTGTAGAGCTAGCCATCCTATGTGCCGGGGAACCTCTTGTGTGGGCATGCCACATTTCACTCCCTTGTTATTTGGTTGCCTAGTGTCTCTCCTTTTCAGAGTAAAGCACCAGGTAGAATACCTGGGCCTGAAAGAAAACATCCGAGTGAGGCGAGCTGGTTATGCCTATCGGCGTGTCTTTCAGAAGTTCCTACAAAGGTAAGAAAAGAAGTGAAAGTGACTCCAAACTTTTTATGTACCAATTTAAGCTATGTGATTTAATAGCTATTTTATGTTAATTTATTTTATTTTTGTACTGAAAATTGAACCTAAACTGCCCCCACTTGGCTCAAACTTGCAGTACTCCTGCCTCAGCCTCCCAGTGTGGCCACCACATCGGGCTGTTCACCATCTTAACAGCGTTGCATCTCCATCAGCACAGCTGATCGATCGTAAAGCATCTTCCTTCTTGGAACAGAATTCCCTCTCTCATTAGGTGTCAGCCTTCAGTTCCTTCCTGCTCCCTGCCCAGGCATCCACTCAGCTGCTTTCCATCCCAAACACTCGGCCACAGACCCGTCTGTATTCACTGTGAATGGCTCTTTGACTTAGCATGTTTCCAAGAGTCACCTGTGTCACTGACAGAAATGACACGGACCTGCAGATGACACAGAGGAACCTTCTAGGTGTCAGGCACACCAAGTTTATATTTTCCAGAACTGAAGGATGAATAGTGAGGAACAGTGGAGGTTAAGAGTAACAGATATTTATTGAGGGGGAGAAATATAGCTCCTGAAAGACAGGGGCTCCCAAGTGGTTTGCCAATGAGCCTACTTTCTGGAGGATGCTTTATAGAGTAGAATCAGTAGATAGGGACCACATGAGTCAAAGCTATAACAAGCCAATAAGATTAAAGTACAGCCGCTTAGTTAGTATTGACCCAGTGGGAAAGCAGGTCACGTGGCAAGTGAATGCGGACAGAACAAGGACTTCTTAGGCAGGGATGGGTCCAAGGGTCTTGGTCACCCACCCTGTGACTGATGCCTTTCTAGACTACTGGGCCAGGTGTCACCATTGTCTTTATCTCGAGGCCTGGCCTCCCACAGATGGTCTGGCCATGGTGGTGGTGTTTTCATCTCGTGTTGACCCTTGAGGGCCCAGCCCTGCCGGCAGCCTGATATTTCTTACCTAACTTGGACGCCTGCAATTTTATGCCAGGCCTCCATTCCGTTTCTGCATAGCCGCATGACCTTCTTCTCTGGCTGTTCCTTATTTCTCCTGCTCACTCGTGGCGTGGTATGCATCAGTGGTTTCTGTTTTTTGGCTGTGAATGACACTGCAGTGAAAACCGATGCAGTAGCATGCAGTCATCTGCTCAGAGGTGGAGCTGGGAGCCACCTGGCAGCTCAAAGTTTAACCTTGGGCAGAAGTGCCAGGTCATTTTAGAAGTGAACGCCCCACTTTACGCTCTGACGCCCAGTGTGTCACGGTCCCTGCCAGCATTTGTCAGCATTGGGTATGCCCGCCAGGGGCTGTGAAGTGGCGCTGCACTTCCAGATGGGATGTGCTATTCCCAGGCTGATTGGCCATTTATATTTCCTCTTGGGAGAAAAGTGTGTTCTCCTGTGCCTGATTTGGGGACCTTGTGTATGTTTATTACTGAGTTGTAATATTCTTTTTATTATAGCTGCAAAGTGTAGAATCAATAATGACCAGGGCTCAGTACGCGCTCTGTGGAGTGACACTCAGGTTCAAGAATTTAAAAAAAAAACAAAAGAATTTAGGGTAGGGGGTGTGGTGGTGCATGCCTGTAATCCCTGCTCTCAGGAGGTGGAGGCAGGAGGGTGAGTGTGAGCTCCAGGCAAGCCTGGGCTACATAGTAAATTCAAAGCCAGCATGTCTCAGGGGAAACAAAGAATTTAGGATAATTATGATTTAGGCAGGCCAGAAGTTTAACTTAACTGAGTGAATTTACAGTATGAAAACAATTGCAAGAAAATATTTCCCCTACTTAGGAAATAAGCTTAGTTTTATACAGTTCAGATTTAAATTTATACTGATTCCTCATAATTCCTTTAAGTGACTTATTTTGTGCTGTCCTTTGGAAATGATAAAACTGAGTGTACTTAAGATGTGACGTCATCCTAACTTCCTGAAAGACTCTAGTGTTGCGCTGTGCTAGCAGCATCTATTTAGCTTTCTTTAAGAAATAGGGAAGAAAAAGAACAAAGTCAAATTTAGCATTTTAGTCAGAAACCCTTTTTTCTTCCTGGTATTATACAGAGGCAGGATGTGGAGATTTTTTCTTAATTCAAATACGATGTAGCAAGGCGCTCACAGCCCGAGAAGGGCTTAGTGCAGCCCTTGCAGTCCGGCTCTCCTGAGGCATTCTCCCTTGGCAGCTCTTGTTTCCTGTGCCATGGGATTAGTGCAGCGGAGCCAGCCAGGGGCCTTGAGGAAGGTCTTGTCCTTCTGAAGTAGGAGAGTCCAGCTCCTCACCTGGGGGAGGCCAAATGTCCTGATTTCTCAGTTCCAGAACGTGGAGGAATGCAGTTGCAAACCAAAGGAAGAAGTTAAGACTTTTCTGGGAAATGAGGAAAGAAGATTAGCCCCTGGATTCTCCAGTGGGGTCCCAAGCTCATTACCACTGGGGCCTTGTGTCAGGGGAGATTTGTACAGGGAAGTCACAATGTGGGGACAACTTGGGTCAGTCCACCATCAGCCTGCAGGCTCACAAGCACAGCCACTGAGCTGTGATCTGGTGGGGAATTGGGCCACACAGCACACAGAGGCACTTGTGGACAGGGGCGGGGCAGGATGCTGGGCTCACTTACCTTAGCCACTGGTGCCCATCTGGCCTTCCTGGACAGGTGGCACTCACTGCATCTAATCCAGGTCCCTTAGGGGGCCTGCGGGCCTGGCCATCGCATCTTTGTCTGGAGGCCAGGCCTTCCTCACATGCCCCTCCTGCCACAATTCTGAGGTCTTTATTTTTGGGCTGGCTGCCATGAGAGCCCAGCCTTCTCCTATGTATTAATTTCTATTTAAATTAGCTACTCTATAATAGTCTCTTTACTCCATTCCCACTCGTGAGCCTCTCAGTAATTCTGGAGGAATTCTTAGACCAGGAACGAAGTTCACTCTCACTGCTCTCTGAATCAAAGGCCCAGTACCCATAGGATACAAACGTAGTGTGTAAAAGAAATCCTCAGGACGCTGATGAAGTAGATACACTGATTCTTGCAGCACTGTAGCGCCCTTCGCTTGCTGCAGAGCAGCAGGTGTCAGGGGTCAGACTTCAGCCTCCTCGAGCAGCCCAGCAATCTGGTTTTGGACAGTGTTTCTCAGCCAACTGCTGGCACTCTGCATGGGGCAACTCTTGTTTGGAGGTGCCCTGTGTCCAACCTTTTGTCCGTCACACCCTGATACCAGCTCTGTGCCACCACCCAGATGTGACAATAAAGCGTATAGCCAGGCGTCACATCTGGGCACAAAGAGTATCCTGGGGCACAGCCAGTTGTGAGCCTGGTGCAGAGTATCAGGACGGTTTTCAGCAAACCACATTTCTTTGGAAGTACCTTTTGGCATGTGTGTCTCTTTGAGACAGGATGTCCTATGCAGTTCTGGCTGGCCCTGAACTCAACTGATATCCCAGGCTGGCCTTGAACTCACAGTGATCCTCCTGCCTCAGCCTCCAAGTGATGGGATTATAGGCATGGGCCATCACACCCAGCCTGAAAATACCCCCATTTCTTTTTAATTAAGAGAAACAAATCAAATACATGAGGCAATGAATGAAAAGGGATTTTCTGTGTGCATTGCAGGGCTTGTCTGCAGAAGCTCCTCATGTGAACTGTGAAAGGGCCATATTACCATGATGCCCAGAGCCCTTCCAGTGCTGTGCACAGTAATTTTCTCTGTGCCAGCCCCAAGTGGGCGTTTGGCAGCCTAATTTGTTGGATTAACATCATTAGACCACATAGGAAGTTGACTCATGCTACTGTGCGGCATCAGGCGGGCATGTGCACACGGAAGGTTCTTTTCTCTAATTAGGAAATAGGATTTACTTCTGTAGGAGATGCATATTATCAGGGAAGGCATAGCTCTTAGGGAAAGCCAAGAGCATCACTGCAGTTCCTGACCAACCCCTGACCCTAGGGTGCCACTGGTCAGTTTGTACCCTATAGTAGTAGTCTCTGGGAACCAGAGGGTGACCCTGGCTTCTCTCAAGCCTGGGGCCCTGCTGTCTGCACCTTTGTGTGCATATGCCTGGACCACACCCTGCAGCTGTGCACCTTCACCCCCCTGATGCTCCTTTAATGAGAGTCTCTTCTGAATTATGTCAGCCTCTGACAACAGAAATTGTAACCTAGTCCTGACTAGCACACTTTAAGAGCCTTCAAAATAACGATTTACTTATGAAGCAGCCTATGACTTGTATGTAGAGCCCTGACTGAAGAGAGAGGCTGAGGTTCAAATCCCAGTTCTGATACTTAGTCTGCCTTGAGATTACAATGCCAGCCCCACACAGCCCATCCCCGCCTGCCTGCCAGGACTATTCTCTGGCTTGGTAGTGCCTCTGTGAGGCAGGTGAAGCTGATTTTGGATCTCTAGTTTTCAAGGCTGATTATTTTCTAGCTAGGTCTTATCTTTAGAGCAGTACCAATAAGTAGCCTTGTCTCCATTCACCCCTGTGTCCACTCACCCCTATGTGGGGAACCAGCCTGATCACAGGGCTGAGGCTGCAGTGCTGTTATGGAGCAAAGCCCAAACGCGTAGCTCCTCTCAGCTGTTGTTGTTGTTGAGGGGCTGCCTGGGGCCCTTGGGGCCCCAGGGTGTGGACCCTTCTGAGGGAAGCGGGGTTTTCCCAAATAAGCACAAACATGACATCATCATGAACATCACTGTGAAGAGAGTCTATGGGAGAAAATAGGGGGGTAATTTAGGTGGGGACCCTGGGAAGGCTGGGAAGGAGCCAGCGAGGGAGGAGCTCCGGGGCTGGTGTGGCCCCACAAGCTGGTCTGGGCAAGGACATTCACACAGCTGTATCCTCCAGGAAGGGAGCACTGGGAGTTGGGAGAAAGGATGCGGCCGCAGGAGCCGGGAGTGGGTGCTCGGGCCCTGTGATGTTCAAGGACACAGGCTGGTACCTTGCAGTGACCAACAACACACTGTCCAGGTGGCTTGGCATGGTCCCGCACTCATCACTAAGCGCCCTCCCCTCTGGGGAGACTGGATTTGAGACCAGGCCTTCCTTGTTTTGCCTACAAGTGTTGCTGGTGACCTGCAGCAGTGCTGCTCCTGGGCAGTGCTAGGAACGCAGATTTGCACCTGAGCAAAGGGTGGGTGGGGTGGGCGCCGGGAGCTGGGAGGCCCAGCTGGACCTGCAGCCCCTCCCTGTGTCACACACAGGTATGCCATCCTAACCAAAGCCACTTGGCCAGCATGGCACGGTGACGAGAAGCAAGGTGTCCTGCACCTGCTGCAGTCTGTCAACATGGACAGCGACCAGTTCCAGCTGGGCAAGAGCAAAGTGTTCATCAAAGCCCCTGAATCCGTGAGTGGCCATCCCTTCCTCACCCTTCAGCCCCATGGCTGGCTGATGACCCCTGCCCTCCTAGCCTGGGGGCCCCTGTTGCACACGGTCACACCCAACTTCTTCACATAGAGCACTTCACATGTGTGAGAGACGTCACATGAGTTCAGTTACTTTTCTTGTTATTTATTTTTATTTATTTTTGTCTTTTTGAGACAGGGTCTCACTATGCAGTTCAGGCTGGCCTTAAGCTCACTTTGTAGCTCAGGCTGGTCTCGAACTCACAACAATCCTCCTGCCTCAGCCTCCCGAGTGCTGGGATTACAGGCATGCGCCACCACGCCCGGCCTCTACTTTTCTTGTTATCAGAACAAAATACCCAACACCCACAGGTTAAAGGAAGAAAGGTTTAAACCTGTGCAGTGTGTAAAGGTTTCAGTCCATAGTTGGCTAGCTCCAAGGCTGAGCAGCAGGCAGAGGGGAAACAATCCAGGCAGGGCAGGCAGGAGGTGGCAGGCAGCACCAGTCTTCTTTCTCTCTTTATATTCTATCCAGGTTTATATTCTATAAATGTACTGACGGGTACCACCCATGCCCAGGGTGGGACTTACATTATGCAAACCTAGAACTATGCTAAACCCATTTCATTACCACACAACCTGAATATTAATATCGCATACCCATAATCCATCTACCTCCCCAAATTCCCACCCAGGAGAGAGTGAGGTTAAGGGGGACATCTTGATACAAGCCAGTTTATACTGAGAGCCTTAGATACAGAGCCCCTTAGTTGTCCCCTGTGTCTTATCGGAAAGGGGCCTTTTCTGAGCTACAGCCTTGTTTGGGTGACAGACACAGAACTGTGACACATAGGCTCAGGTTTTTCCTTTGGGGCAGAGCCAAGTCCAGGGCAGAATCCTGGATGGTTCTTGAGGACCATAAGGAAGCTGAGGAAGGGCAAGGAACAAACCTCTGGGTCTCTGGAACACATGTACTTCCCTGTAAGACAGGTACACATGCGCTGCAGCTCATGCAGCTGTCTGTCTGCTACAAATGGACACAGGTGGCCTGGTGGACATCCATGGCAGAGCAGGCAAAACCCCTTAACAATTATGCCGTCTAGGCGCAGGCTGTGGGTTGAGGCCACTGGGGTGCCAGGAATCAATATCAGTACCTCACACTTGCTGGGCAGGCACTGCACTGCTAAGCTCTCTCCCCGGTGAGGACACTACTTTTTAAGTTGGGCAGTTGTTAGGACAGAGATCTGGCATCCCCAGTCTCAAGGGCCCCACAGTCATCACAAGACTCCACTTCAAGAGTCAACAGAGAACTCCGCAGAATTGGTCACCAGACCAAGGGGAGACTGTGGTGTTAGGAAAGACCAAAGTGCCGGCCTTGAGGCCGATCAGGCCTGGCCCAGCTCCATCCTGCCTTCCTCCTGGGATGGGGCCCAAGGCTCAGTGCTGCAGTGGCTGTCACTGCTTGGCTCCGGAAACGTCATGATGGCTAAATAAATAGCAGCACACATCGATAGGACCCGCTTAGGGAAAGTTTGTGGTAACGTTTCCCACTCTGAGCTATTTGTAGCTTTGCAGCGGTGTCATTTCCAAATATAAAGTGGAAATGTTGTCATGCTCCATTAAGCCACCCACAAGACCATTCCTGTCCTTTCTAAAATGGGACAGAGGGATCGTCGGTGTACCCTGAGCTCTCTGAGCTCCGACCTCTCTTGCTTCTCAGCTTGCTAAGCGTTCCTATAGAGTTCAGACGACCTCAGTGGTTTTCATACTTTTTAAAATTCTGATTCAGCTGAGCTTGGAGAATTTAGATCCAAAGCCAGGATTTATTTTTGGCTTTTCTTCGCTTTGCTTCCCTGCAGTTGCATTTGTGCCGCTGGTTGCCTGTCCCTGCTGTTTTCTACACACACACACACACACACCCCTCTTCCCCAGTCACTCCCATCCACGCCCAATCTTGACTTGCAGCTGCTTTGCAGAGGCTGGCTATTATGATGGGTCTCCTGATTGTGCATTAATTTTCACAGTAGACATGCTGGATTCACAAAATAACCTACACATATTTGCTTGTAAAACTCAGCGTTGGACAGCAGAAGCCACACGGCTTTTGCTCTCTCACCTCGTGTGTCTGTGCTGCCTGTTTGCCACTGTTCTCTGTTAGGCCTCAGCTTGCTGGGCAGTGTTGTGCCACTGAGCTAACTCTCCAGTGCTACTCTATTTTTGGACGTTCCTAATTTCTAACTTCCTGGGCTCTTGGAAAAACCCTAAAACCCTAAATGGTCTGTAAGAAGTGGGGGCCACTCACCACCACCCCACTCTTCTGAGTCACAAGTGTACATTGTGTGACACTTCTGAGCTAGCTCTGGGAAAGGAGAAGGAAGCCAGGCTTCCTGGGAAACTCAAGTAAAAGAGGCATTGGCCTATGTTCTGCCTGCCCCAGATGGCCAGCTGACTTCTGGAACCTTTTCGAACGTCTTTGGCAGAGACTATTCATCTTTCCCCTGGGTTCACCATGGCCCAGTGTATCTTTTTCCCGGAGAATTGATTTCCCACAGTGGATGAGAAAGGTCCTCAACACTGTATAGGGTGATTAAACATAGATTTACAGAGGCAAAACCTGAACATGCAGGTGAGGAGGGCCTAGAGGACCAGGGCCACTCCCAGGCTGCCATGCACCCCTCTGGGGTGCAGTGAGGTAGCCTGGCAGGAGTCCAGGTGCTGAACGGTGCAGTCACAGCCCAAGCTATTTAGCGGGTCCACCCAGCAACTCAGCAGGGATGCTCAGAGGCAGGGAGCCAGCACAAGAGCGAGCCTGCAGTGCTGTAGTCCAGGCTGGCCTGAACTCACTGTGTAGCCCAGGCTGGCCCAGAACAGTGATCTAAGTGCTGACATTACAAGCATGCACCTAGCCTCTTGCTTTTTACTAAAAGAAAAGAGAGAGGTTAAAAAAATAAATAAAAATGTCTTATGACCAGAGACAACTTGCCATAGTGGTCATTCATTCCATCTGGGAAGCTGCTTCTCGTGTATGTCCTGGACTGCATGCACATCCCTGAAATAATAGCAGCCACAAAAAGCAATGTCCAGATCTTGGGGATTGGCTCACGTGGGTTTTCTCTTCACTCACAGCTGTTCCTTCTAGAAGAGATGAGAGAGAGAAAGTATGACGGCTATGCCCGAGTGATACAGAAGTCATGGAGAAAGTTTGTGGCCCGGAAGAAGTATGTCCAAATGAGAGAAGAAGGTATCATAAGTAGTTTTTGTCATTTGTTTCATCTCCACAAGTTTGTGCTTGAATGAGTTATTTAAAAGTTGTAGACTGGGCGTGGTGGTGTGCGCCTGTAGTCCCAGCTCTTGGGAGGCTGTGAGCAGGTAGATCACTAAGAGTCCAATCTAGTGGTGAGACCCTGAGCATCCTGTAGACTCTTCCCTAAAATACTAAAGTTGTTTGACTTGGCTCATTGTTCACAGTTTCTTTCTGTGTTTCTCGTCTCTCTTCTTCCTTTTTCTGGTTCTGAATCCATTCTTTCTCTGCCCCTCTCGGAAACTGCAGCCTCAGACCTGCTGCTGAACAAGAAGGAAAGAAGGCGAAACAGCATCAACCGGAACTTCATCGGGGACTACATCGGGATGGAGGAGCACCCCGAGCTCCAACAGTTTGTGGGCAAGAGGGAGAAGATAGACTTCGCAGACACAGTCACCAAGTACGACCGGCGGTTTAAGGTATGCACTCCAGCCCAGAGCCTCTGGCTGTGCTTCTCCTTCCATGAGCATCTTGGAATATCACTGTTCTCCATTACCCGAGCAGGCCACATTCATTGTAGAAAGATTTTAAAAGCCCAGCTAGGCCAAAAGAAAAACAGCTGCTCATGCACAGAAACAAGCACTACTAGCACTTTGTGTGTGACCTTCAGACCTTTTCTGACGGAAATGTATATTTCCATATTTAGTTCTACTAAGAAAAGCAAATATGCCTTACACACTGTTTTGTATCCTGAGATTTTCTTTTTTATTTTTGTGCCGGGGATCAAACTCAGGACCTTGCTTTTCTTTTTTTTTTTTTTGTCTTTTTGAGACAGGGTCTCACTATGCAGTTCAGGCTGGCCTTAAGCTCACTTTGTAGCTCAGGCTGGTCTTGAACTCACAACAATCCTCCTGCCTCAGCCTCCCAAGTGCTGGGATTACAGGGACCTTGCTTTTCTTGCCAGGCAGGGGCCTATGCTGCTGAGCTATCTCCCCGGCCCCTGAGGGTTTTTTTAATGCTAGAAAAAACTTGTCATATCATATAGATATATCAAAGCAAATTATTTTATGTACCTGCACAGTATTCTACTCAATAGTTTATTTCTTTGTTTGGTTTTTTGAGATAGGATCTCTCTATGCAATTCAGGCTGGCTTTGAACTTGGTATGATCCTCCTGCCTCAGCCTCCAGAGTGCTGGAATCACAGGTGGGCAATACCACGCCCAGCTCAATGCTTCATTTTTGAAACCAACTGCTCATTAATCAATGCTTATTAGATTTTGTAGTCTTTTCTCTTGTATCAAGATAAGCAATAATGAACTACAAGTTTTGGGTTTTTTTTTTTTTTAATGTACTTGGTACAGGGTCTGCTGGGTCTCACTCCATAGGTTGGATTCATAGTGATCCTCCTGTTTTCAGCCTCCCAGGCACTGGGATTACAGGTGCGTGCCACCATACCCAATCTCAAGCAATGTCTCATTGCGCCCCAGGGACAAGGCTGGCATGGGGGATCAAACCCCGGCCACTGTGCCCTGCCTAAGCAGGCACTTTAGTCCACTGAGCCATCAGGCCAGCCCTGAACTAAAAGTATTAATTGAGTAAGAAAGATACTATCTTTCTAGAATTGAGCATTCAATGCATCTCAAACACAGTGCCGCCACCCCAGTGAAGGCTGGAGCACAGACATGGGTTTTCACAGCTCCTAGGAATGCCTGGCTGCCGTGTGGTCATCTTTGATTATTAATCAGTATCGCTACAATGAAACATCAATTTTTTTAAAAAAAACGTGGTGGACTCCCAAGAAAACACACGCAGACACCAAGGGGTGAGGGGTTCCTGTTGGAAAAGCACACGACACAGCTCTTCAGGAAGGTCCAGGATGCTGCATGGCTGAGAGCCCTGGCAGAGCTGCTACGGTGGCTTCTTACATGGTGGTGTGTGCTGGCCATTGTGTAAGTTAAGGCTATGTCAGCATCTCCACCTCCATCGCCCTTTTCTCTCTTGGGGGACTGGGGGACAGATGACAGGGAGCAGCCATCCTGCTGGTAGCGGAGGTCTCCCTCCTGTGGCAGCACCCATCTGCCACAGTCACAGCAGCCCGCGTGGCCCTGTGGACACTGGCCTTTCTGACGGCAACATCTTCCTCTCCTTACAGGGGGTAAAGCGAGACCTGCTGCTCACGCCAAAGTGCATGTACTTAATCGGACGAGAAAAGGTCAAACAGGGCCCGGACAAAGGCCTCGTAAAAGAAGTGCTCAAGCGGCGAATTGAGATGGAGCGGATCCTGTCCGTGTCCCTCAGGTGAGCACAGGGAATGGGGACCAGGCCTCCCCCAGCTTCACCACCTGTGTCCCCAGTGCAGGCAGTGGTAGGGAACCTCCCGAGTCCCCTGCTCCCACAAAGCTTGGGACAGGATGGAGATCCCAGGTGCGCACTGCACTGGCAGCTCTGGGCTGGGTGCCCCGTGGTGTGGTGCAGACCCTGCAGAAGGCTTTCCAGTCCTGGCTTCAGCCCACCCGGCCTGGGCTAAAACCTGCACCCTCAGGGCAGAGCCAGGCTCAGCTGTCTGGAACAGAGGTTTCTTTGGACTACAGCCCAGGGGTCCCCACATGTCTCCATCACCCCAAGTTCTGGGCATCTGGGGGCCCAGGCTGCTCCTGCAAGGTCTCCAGCAGAGCCAGGTTATAGGTGCCCAAGAGCATGAACTGTGCTAGAAACGCTCCTTAGCAGGTGCTCATACCAAGCACTCTGACACTACTCTTGACACTCTCTAGCCCAGTCATCAAACACGGTCATCTGTGCCTAGATTTCCACCCTCTGGTGTTTTTCCCACTGTCACTGGGGATGCAGTGTCTCCTGGTAAATACAAAATGATATACATACTTGAACCCAGGGCCTTCACCTTGGGCTATGTCCCCGGCCCTTTATTTTTTATTTGTAGATAGGACCTTGCTGAGTCACTAAGTTTCTCTGGCTGGGCCTGAACTTGAGGTCCTCATGACAAAGCCTCCATCGTGCTGTGTCATAGGCAGGTGGCCCCCATGCCAAACTCCCAGGCTCTCCTTGGTTCTCTGGTTTTGTGGTCTGGAAGTTACCTTCCTCATGGTCTTTCCTTTTCAGAGGATCCTTGGCCCACAAGCTTTCCTGGCTCTCAGGGCATAGCCTGAGTCCTTGGGCAAACAGCTCCCACATGTACTTCCTGCATCTTGCACTTGCCAGGTGAACGCCCTCCCTCTCCTTTCCATAAAGGCTTAGGCCAGTGACCAGAAGCCAGGTTGGGAAGGTGCCCAGAGGTGCATGGTGGGTAGGGTGGGGCTATGAGCCCGCAGCTCCCAGCTTGCCTGTCCTGCACTTCGGGGAAGGAGCTGCAACATCTGTATGCCTTTTCGGGAACACAGGAGACTTAACTGATGATGGCTTAGGGCAGTTGGTATGGTCAGACTGTGGGCGGGGCCCCGTGTCCTCTCCCACAGCCCAACTGACCCAGCGTGAAGCAGCTCTCGCTGCATTCAGATCAGCCTGTCCCATACACAGTTAGGTGCCATGGGAAACAAGCACTGCTAAACACTGTGTAAAAGTATTTATTATTCCTTGGGCCAGGGATGGACCTCAGCAGCATAATGCCTGCCTGGTACCTCCCTTCAAAAAAAAGGTATTCATTCTCTTTACACATGATCATGGTGTTATAGTTATTCTGTAGAGATTTCTTTTTTTTAATGTTTCACATTGAACTATTTACTTGAGAATAAAATATCTATATTCTGTTTCAAAATAACCCAGTTTGAGGCCAGGAGTAGTGGTGTATGCCTTTAATCCCAGCATGTGGGAGGCCAAGGCAGGAGAAGTACCAGAGTTTGAGGCCAGCCTGAATTACAGAGCCAAACCCTACAGAGTGAGAGCTTGCTTCAAAAAGATTTTTTAAAAAATTGATAAATAATCAATCTACTTCCCAAACTTTGGGAAGTAGAGATTGGGCTATAAAGTCATGATATGTGGCTGTTTATTCTACTCTTCTACCTGTTTATATGCTTGGTGAAAATTCTTTTTTTTTGGTACCAGGGATCAAACTCAGGACCTTATGCTTGCCAGCAGGCTTTTACATCACTGAGCCATATCCCAAACCTCAATATTTGGAATTCTCCATAGTAATTTTTTTTTTGGCTGTAATGGACATTACATTTTTTTTTCCTGTTGTTTTTGTTCTGTCTTGTTATATATATATTTATTTTTTTTAAATTCCTTTATTTATTACAGTGTCTCGCTATACATCACGGATTCTTTTTTCGCGGGGGTGGGGTGTGAGCTCAGCCGGCCCTGCGGGGAGGGGCTGGCATGGCATGTGGTGCTGGGGCTCGAACCGCGGTCCCTGGGAGGCGCTCTAGACCGCTGAGCTATCTTGCCAGCCCTGTTATATTTTTTGAGACAGGTTCTCAGTATATACCTAGACTGGCCTTGAATTTGTGGTGTTTCTCCTGCCTCAGCCTCCCAAGTGCTTGGGATTACAGGCATGCACCACCAATGGCTAGCAGTAGTTAGTGAATTCTGAGGAATCTTTTTTTCTTTTAATATGGAAGTTTCTTAACGCTTTCACTTGCAAGGGATAAAAAAGATCACCAGGGGGGAAAAGGCCAACAGCACAGAGAGAAATGAAGCTCACAGCTGCTAAAAGGAGCAGCGGAGATGCCTAGAACAGAGGAGGTCCACATTCACATCACAATCCCAACCAGAGCCGTCGGCCCCAGACCTGGCCAGGTGTCAGGAGAGGATGCCCAGTGAAGAGCCGATTTGTGTCCTGCAGCTCTGTGTCCACTGGCTGGAGGTTGGGCATGTGCTTTTGCAGGATCATTTTAGCCAAGTGCTGGCTTCTGACTTAAACCTAAAAAGTGCCGTGTGCTGGGAGGTCCAAAGGGGGTAATGGCCAAGCGTTGACTCCGCAGGTGTTGAGACTGAGTCTGGGCTGCCCCTGCCCAGGCCTGATGCCCCTCCCCTTCCAGTGCTGGCCACTAGCAACTAAGACCCCAGGCTCCTGGCCTGTCTGCCCAGGTACTCACTTTTTTGTGCCTGGAAAAGCAGCCCTGGAAGCTGGGCTTGAGGCACAGGCGCCCAGCCCTGGCCACATGGCCCTGCCCACGCTGGTACCCTGCCTAGTGCTCTGAGCACCCTGGATATCAGAACAGCCCACCCTGGTGCCTCTGTGCTGACCTGACGCATGGCCCTGGTCTCGGCTTCCTGTGTCCTCAGGTTGGACTGGGCACATCACTGCCCAGAAGTGGACATTTCTGGTGGCCTGGGACTCTCGAGTGGCAGGATCCAGGCAAGCTGTAACTTCCTCATTGGCTGTATGTCTTTACTGAAGGCAGCATTTATTCCGTGATCAAGTCAAACTTTCTCTGGGTTTAGTAGCACACACCTGTAATCCCAGCACCCAGGAGGCTGTGGCTGGAGGATCCCAAGTTCAAGGCCAGCCTGTGCTACAGAGAGAACCTGCCTCAAACATACACATACACACACATACACACGGTAACAAGCATATATAAAGCCTTTAAAGGCCAAACTATTCTTAGAAATTATCTTTTCTGCTTTTTTTCAAAAGACTCCTTTAGAACTGTACTGTTTTATTTCCAAACTTCATTGTGCAGCAGATATTATTTGTGAAGAGAGAGATTTTCTAGCCATACAATAATAAGCCACCAAGACAGAAAATACAAAAACAAACGTAGACCCAAAGCAGAACTGAGTAAAGAATTTTCCAGCACAAGAGATAGCATCAGACATCTGTAAGGAATTGGCGCTTGTACAAGTGCATGAGATGGGGGTGAAGTCCAAAAATAAGTCTGATTTTTTTGGGGTTTTTTTTTTTTTAAACGTAAAATTTTTGTTTCCCAGTCCAGGAGCGCAGGCCAGGGAGCAGAAAGTGGGCCCAAGCCAGGCAGGGTGGGGCTGGGCAACTTGCCTTCACGCCTGCATCCAGGAGTCAGGGCTGGGCCTGGGGTTGGCCTCCAGGTGTCCCAGGCATCTCACTCAGCCTCGTGGTCCTAACTGAGCATGAGTTCTGGCCTGCTTGCTTCTCTCTCTCCTCCCTAATGTGGTAAGGAAATGTGTCAACTCTAAGCACATTCGATTCTCAAGGCTACTCATCTCGGGTTCACCTCACCCTGTTGACTAGTGGCCATCCTGCCCCAGTCCACTGCCGCCTGGCTAGATTCTGCTTTCCCTTCTCCCGCTAAGCGGCACGCACATCCACAGATTTCTTGGTGCCTCTCCTATGTCGACCACCGGGGGTAGCTGTGGCCGGGAGTGTACCTGTGGGACCTCTGTTAAAGGCCAGGCCTGGATGGCCTCTGCACCCCTGGTGAGTGTGGTTTATACACTGCTTGTCAAGTGCAGTTGTGATTGAGGGCTATGTGCAAAGCAACGCTCGCTCCTGACAATGATAGTGCCTCCACGTGGGCAGAACCTGACCAGATGTGCTTCCCGGGCCCCTGACTCATCCCTGGAGAGCGCGGCACACTCAGCAGTCAGGGCTTGCGTGGTGCGCATTAGCACGTGCCTGCCCTTGGCTGTGCCCTTTGCTACCCGAAGCCTGCGAGGCTGCCTTCATCCCTTCCTGTGGCCATAGCAGAACTCCAGCCCAGACCTGTCCTAATGGTCAGGAGGGTGACCTCAGAAGATCAGGCATCTGGGGATACAGCATGAACCCTTCCTATGTCCTCACAAGCAAAGGGCAGCTGTGGCCACAGTCTGTTTATAGTCAGAATGGGGAGGTGAAGAGTAGTGCTGTGAAAGATCAAGTTGTCACAGAAGGAAACCACCCAAGCCCACACATTGCCGCAGACTAGGGCTGCCGGGATCCATGCGCCTCCTCACCCAGCTCTGATTCTTGGCCCAAGAGCCACACCAACCTCCAGTGGGAGGCCACTGAACCTGTACCTTGGGACTCTGCACTCAGAAAAACTGCAGTGTGACCATGTCTGGTCCATGAAGCAGATTCACCTCATCTGTCTTTAATAATCACTGGTGAAAGTCACCCTCCAAGATGGGCTGTGTGACACTGCAACACCTGGATGTGTCTCCACTGTAGCCTGGGACCATGGTGGTGAACAGCAGGGATACAGGGCTGCTTCCCTGCTGCAGCTGCTTGCCACCGAGTACACTTTCCACTGGGGCTCCTGCCATCCGTCCCTTTCACACAGAGTGCACCTGCACTCCTGCCCGGTCCACACTCAGGGATCCTTTAGGGGTGTGACCTTCCTGGTCCCCCAAGGTCTCGCTGCCTTTGCCTCACCTCTATCTGCTGCCATGGCCCGCAGGGTCCCCACACTTTCATGTCTCCAAGCTCAGAATTTTTGCAACAGTGCCTGCTATGCTACCTGACTCAGATCCATGCTTAGAGTTGTCTGCTTTACATCCCATTCCTTCAATGGCCTTCTGGGTGTTTATGGTCTCGAGAGCACAGAAACTGAATTTAAAAATGTATTTAAGAAGGATATAGTTGTCCTTAAGTTCTTGGTTTTAAAAATCACATGGAAAAGAAGGCCAGCCAGATAGCTGAGTGGACTAAGTGCCTACTTGGCAGTTGTGAGGACCAGGACTTGATCCCTATCACCACAGGATTCCCTGGCCCTGCCTCTGGGTATGCTAAGCTGGCCACCGAGTCCAGGTGTGGTGACCACCCTGTAACCCCAGCACTGGGGGGGAGGCTGAAACCCACCAGGTGGAGCTGCGTAGTTAGACCCCATACCAAATACATTAAAAAAATAAAGATAATCCTGTGGAAGTATTTTGATTATGTTCTGAGTCAGCCATAAACTTCCTGTGAAAACAGATTTTTATCAATTTTATTTTTTTCATATCTGTATGACCATTTTTATTTATTGTTTTAATAATAGCCATTCTGATCGGGGTGAGATAAAATCTCAGTGTAGTTATGATTTGCATTTCCGTGATGGAGGTTAAATATATTGAGTATTTTTTCACATTTATAGGCCACTTACAATTCCTTTATTTATTTATTTACTTATTTATTTAGTGGAACCAGGGATTGAACTCAGGCTCAGCATATTCTGCTGAGCCATCTCCCTGGCCCCTGCAATTCCTTTTTTATAAAGTGTCTGTTTAGATTATTTTTTGTTGTTGTTGTTTGTTTGTTTGGTTGGTTTTTGGTTTTTGGGGTTCTTTTTGGTGGAACCAGGGATTGAACTCAGGCCCTTATGCTTGCCAGGGAAGCGCTTATTCCACTGAGCCATCTCCCCAGCCCCTACTTGCTCTTTTAATGGTTGGAGAATCTGACCTGTTATTTTTGGTTTTAGTTTTTGGCATATCCTCAATATCAATACCATTTCAGATGAATAGCTGGGAACGGCTGGAAAAATCTCAAAGAACCAAATATTTGCATGAAAATTGTAAGAGTAGCTGAAGGGTACAATAAAATATTGTTTCCTATTTTAGAGCTTATTTTTGGGATTTAACACATTTTCATCTTTGAAAGAAAAACACGTTATTTCAAGCTTCAACTATATTGTTTGACAGCTTCCTATCTTTTTTTTTCTTGTTGTTTGCACTTTTTGACTCTTCTGTTGTTGAAGATATGATGTTGCTCCCTGTGTAAGCAAAAGCACAGGAGAAGGCCCAGGAGGCATTCCCTGGGCAGCCTTAATGTGATTCAGCAGGAGGGGCTGTTTTTTTGTTATTGGAGGCCTGGAGGAGAGGAAGGGAGGGAGCCAGCACAGCATGCACAAGACTTAGTTCCAGCAGTGGGTGGGAGAGCAGTTCGGGGCCTACCAGGCACCGAGCTGGGTGGCTCTCGGCACCAAATGATGTTTATAAGGTGAGTGACAATATTTTAAAATATTTGTTAAATTTCCGTTTCTCCGATCTCTTCGCAGTACCATGCAGGATGACATCTTTATCCTCCATGAGCAAGAATATGACAGTTTGCTTGAATCTGTCTTCAAAACTGAATTCCTCAGCCTCCTAGCAAAGCGTTATGAGGAAAAAACACAGAAGCAGCTACCTCTGAAATTCAGCAACACGTAAGTCAGGACCTGGGATCAATATCTATGGTCCCACAGGGAGCGGAGAGAAGCCTTTTGGGGGCCCCACCCTTGTGCCTTGGGGAGCCCCCCCATGGGCCTTTCTTCCATAGGAGGGGATAGCCTGCTGCAAACAACCTTTGCTCCCCCACGCCACTCCGGCAAAGGCAAATTGTTGTGTTTGCCACACCCAACAAAAGGGTTTTATTTAGCAGTGCCAAGGGGAGGCCAAAGTGATTGGCAGAGGGACTCAGATTCCCCCAGTGACAGTGAAAGCTCCCTGTGCCTGTCCTGGGTCACCACTTTCCTTTTGGCCACCTGCTGTAACATACTCTCGCTGGCATTCCACTGAGCAGTGAATCTCACACTTGGAAGTAGAAGCAGCTTGGCCCTCCTCCCAGATAGCCCCATATGTACAAGGGAGTGACCTCCCTCATGAAGAATGAAGACTGAAGACTGGCTGGGCAGCCACTCGGAACACTGGCCCATCTTTGTAGTGTGAGGAAATCTGAGTTAAGAACAAGGAAGCAATCTCTTGCTGCCCAGACACCTAGGCACCTGGGGACTCTCGGGGCTGCCGTGGAGCTGGGAGTCAGTGAGCCTGCTTGGGTTTGGGCTGTGAGCGTCAGGCTCCTCCCCTCCCAGTGGGCTCCACAGTGCCCAGCCCTGTGAATCTTCCCTGCCTGCCTGTGTCTGGCATCTGTCTGGCAGTAACTCTGGCTGCTAAGTGTCCCCTCCCTTGCCCATGGCACCCAGCAGCAACACTGTGCCAGCTGGCATGGTTCTGCTGTCCCGGCTGGCCGCAGGAAGGCAGGCAGGCAGGCGGGTGGGATCCCATCCCAGTCCAGTCTGCTGATTCCACCCTGGTGGGCCTGTTGCAGGCTTGAGCTGAAGCTGAAGAAGGAGAACTGGGGTCCCTGGAGTGCGGGGGGCTCCCGGCAGGTGCAGTTCCACCAGGGCTTCGGTGATCAGGCCATCCTCAAGCCCAGCAACAAAGTGCTGCAGGTCAGCATTGGCCCTGGGCTGCCCAAGAACTCCCGTAAGTACCGCTCCATGTCGCCGGGGGCTGTGCCCCTGTTGCGCTGCCTGTGCTGTCAGATGAGGAAGTGCTGCCCTTGGAGGCACAGCAAAGAAGACAGGGAGTGGGAGGGGCTGAGCCCTTAAAAGTGATTCAGTTCATTGCCTGTTACCCCTGACACTACACTATCAATTATGTATTTAAAAATTTTGGCTGCAAATTTGCCAGCCCCTTCCAGGGAGGTCTTGCCAGTAACACAAATGCAGCCCTCTCTTGAGCTTACTATAAGGCCCAGGCTGGCCTCAGATTGGAGCAGTTCTCCCTCATGCCCAGCAATAATTTATGCAATAAAGTAAAGCTCCGCAGAGAATCAGCCTGAGTGCTGCGTATTCACATAACACAAGTACCTTCCCTGGCTTCGGTCAGGGAAGAAGAGTGCCATAGCACATTAGGCGTCCCAAAGCCAGGGCAGGTGCTGTCCTTTGTTACAGTCATGCAGCCACTTGGAGGATGGCATATGTCTGTGCAGTTGGCTGCTTGCAGGAAACAGCACCTTGGGGGGAGTTGCAGGAAGACATCCTGCCCTGAATAGAAGGATACAGACAGTTAACAAAGCAGAGGCCCAAGGGAGAACAGCAGCAGGAAGCCCTCAGGGCCTGCAAACCTGAGCGGTCCAGGCCAACTGGGGACCCAGCCTCTTGCCTGCCAACCTCTGCCTCCTGCTGCTGGCTGAGCCAAGCAGGAAGCCAGGCCCCAGGGTCACAAAGCAGGGCAGTGTCGCAGGCCCTGTGGGGTCCATAGTGTGATCCTCCAGGCTACCCCTCCACACGTCCTGTTCCACATCTCGGCCTTCCAGTGCTCAGGTTTTCTCTCTGAAGGAATTCATGGTGCACTTCTCAGTTTCCTTTCCATCACAGACTTCACCTGGCCCCAGCCAGCTGCCCTGGCCCTAACTGCCCCACCATGAGGTAGTGCCCAGCGCCAGGCTTGCTGTTAGAACAAGAGTCCTCGTAGGAAAGACTTGACACATGGTGCTGCCACAGCTGAGCAATCAAAGCTGCACTGCACTCCCATCACCCAGCTCCCCACCGAGCTCCTGCCATCCTGTAGAACAAGAGCACGGAGTCCAGAGTGTCCATCTGCCTTTTCCAAAAGGTGTCAAGATAGAAAAGCCTTTGCAGAACATCCAGCTCACCACTGCCTCTCTGAATATCCTCCAGCCCCTTCCTCTAAAACCTATAGTTTAGAGCCAGGTACACATGCCACCTCTAATCCCAGCATGCAGGATGCTGAAGCAAGAAGATTGCTGGGCATTCGAGACCAACTGGGCTACACAGTGAGTTCAGGGAGCCTGAACTGAGTTTATGTCCCATGTCTATTTCAGGTCCCACCCGCAAGAACACCACCCACAGCCGCTATTCTCATGGGACCCAAAATGCAAGCTACCCCACGAGAGCCGCTCCTCCTCCCCCAGGTGAGGCAGCACACACTCCAAAATGGGAGCCCTGAACCTGCACATGCAGCTGACAGAGTATGTCTTGGAAGAAAGCCATCATCAGCGGAGTGAGGTGGCGCACAGCTGTAATCTCAGCACTCAGGAGGCTGAGGCAGGACGATCATTGAGTTCAAGGCCAATTGGGGCTACATAGTGAGTTCAAGGCCAGCTTGAATTGCATTGGAAAAACCATGTCTCAAACACACACACACACACACACACACACACACACACACACACACACACACACACACAGTCCAATCCCTGGTTCCTCCAAAAAAAAAAAAAGAACATGCTGATAGATGCTTGCTCAGGAACGAAGCAGCTGGCAAAAGCAGAGGCTGGAGAACCAAGACCCTCTACAGGAGTCCTTCCTGCACAAAGTTTTTCTGCTGGGGGGCAGGGAGCCTCTTGCACAGTGTGTGACCCGGAGAGGAGCTGCAGGCCTCACGCGGCCGGGGGTGAGAAAGGGCCAGCCCCCCCCCCCCACACACACACCCCAGCACAGGGCTGGGTCAGCATGGTGGTGAGGCAGGCGCTCGCTGCTGCAGCGTGAGGCATGTGTGGTGAGCACCACCTCTTTGTTCACCTTTTCTTTCCCTTTGGTCTTTGAGACCAGGTCTCATTATGAGGTTCCTGCTAGCCTTTTTGTAGCCCAATCTGGTCTGGAACTCACAGGGATCCTCCTACCTCAGCCTCCTAGTGCTGGGATCACAGGTGTACACCACCACGCCCAGCCATCATTCACCTCACCACTTTCTGCCCTGTCCTTGGCTGGGAGGTAGAGACAGTATGGGTCAGACAATCCAAACTCTCTTCTCCTTCCTCTTCACAGGGTACCATCAGAATGGTGTCCTAAAGAACCAGTTTATGCCGCACCCCCAGGCTCCAGGAAGCCAGCGATCCAATGATAAAAGCCTGTACACCTCCATGTCCCGCCCCCCATTGCCACGGCAACAGTCCACAGGCACAGACCGAGTGTCACAGACCCTGGAGAGCCTGGATTTCCTCAGAGTCCCAGACCAGGGCGCTGCAGGGTAAGCGTCCCACACTGGGAGAGGCGACCAGCTAGCTGGGCTTAGACACTTGTCACGGTGTGGGCCTAAAGCACCCAAGGCTGTGGGCCGGGCTGGCATCACTGCACAGGTGGCCAAGGTGATGGTAGACAATGCACAGGCTCCCCTGAGCAGCACCATCAGAGGACCCTGCCCCAGGGCCTGCCTCTAGCCTTGTGTGCTGCTGGCGTTTTGAAGTCTGGTCCCACAATTGTAGAAAGGCACTGCGGAGCTCCACGGCTTCCCTGTGAGAATGCTTCTACCTTGTAGAAAATGAAAGGTTGGAAGAGAAACCCCAGACTTGTAGCCTAAGGAGGTGAGGGTCACTAGAATTCACCTGTGATTCCAGCACTCAGGGCAGAGGCAGGAAAATCACTACAAGTTCGAGACCAGCAGTGAGTTCAGAAGTCACTGAGCAGGAGTGTTGTGGGTCACTGCCACATGGCAGACAGGCCCACTGGCCAGATTTAGGCTGTCGTGGCCTTCCCCCATCCTGTGGTCCTGCCCCTGCTCTGTCTGAGCTTCCCTCAGATGTGAGGCCATGTAGCCTGCAAAGCACTGAAATAACACACAATGCGGCCTTGGCCTGAAGGAGACGACCATTGTGCTCCATGGCAGCGGGTGGAGAGGCTGGGGGACAGCTGTCTTCTCATGGTGGAGCTGCATGGTGATAGTAAGGAATCTAAAAAAAAAAGTAAGGAATCTGCCCTCCTGCGTGGCTCTCGGGCATGGAGTGGTGAGCCCATCCACGGACACTCTCATCTCTCCACCTTGTGTCTCATTCCCCATGTCTGGAGAGCTGTGGAGAAGTTTCCATAAGGGAGCAGCAGATGTGCCCACTCCAGGCGTCCTCTCCCTACCCCGCCGCCTCCCTATAAAGAGCTGATCCCCAGTTCCAGTGGGCTCTGTCTGACCATTGGATTTCAGGCTCCAGAGTGTCTAGGATCAGCCTAATCCCATGCTGCAGGCCCTCTTGCAGTGCCTGCCTCAGGCCTAGAACATGCGCACAGATTTGCATTTTACCCAGGGCTGCTTTGGAAGCCCGCTGTCATCTGACTGGGAATCCTGTACATAGCACCCATTGGAAAGGCACCGCCAGGCAGGGGCAGGGTTTTTTCATCTGTGTGCCCCTCTGATAGAAACAGTGGTTCCAGAGTCAGCAGGGGATGAAAAGAATCCACAGGATGCACCCCGTCTCTTAGCCCTGTCTGCTGGCTTCCTGCTTGCTTTGCTTTTGGCAGGCAAAACCATCTCAGCAGCCTGCTTTGTAGCCGCAGACTTGCACTGGCGCCAGCTGGGAGTATCTGTCGGCCAAAAGCAGGCCAGTTAGAGCACAGCATCTCCAGTAAGCAGCACTGCTCCCTTCCAGCCTTCACACTGCAGTTCCCTGTGTCGGTCTATCGCACTCTCTGCAGCCTTCCAGCCCGTAGGCTGGGTCCTGTTGCACTGCCTTAGGCCTGGAGGAAAGAACACTGTGTCAACCACGTAGCAGGTATCCTGGTTTTCCCAAGGCCTATTTCGTGTGGCATCAAGTCTGACAGCTGTAAGAATCCCAGCCACCATCCTCTCGACCCACTCTAGCCTGCTGTGCGGACATTCTGTAAGGCTTGGGAGCTGTGCCCAAGGGCTGAGGTTCTTAGTGTTTACTTTCAAAAGCACAGGTGAAAAGGGTTTCTAACGTGGCTAGGGTCCTCGCTCCTGGCATCTCACAGAATGCGTGTCTCCTAAATACACCAGCTGCTCCTCTGAGCCACAAAAACACGGATTGCATTAATCCCATGGGAAGCTGTTTGCATGCGCCAGAGTTCTGCCAGCCCGAATTTGCACCTCTCCCTAAACATGAGGATTCTTTTCTACATCCGAGTTCCCAGGCTCACACTGAGCTTCCAAATGTAGAAAAATAAGATGTCCAGGTTTTCCAGGCTTTCTTCTGCATTCCACGCCCCAGCCTTACCTTTGCTCTCCCACCCCTTTGATGGACCCTTCTGTTACATATTTAGCTTAAGAAATCATTGCTTTTGGATCCTGTGATGCAGATCAAGTCACACGGTGTAGTTAGCACTTCAAGTCGGTGTGGGAAGAGTCATTATCACTTTATTTGGGGGACAGCACAAAGCTTTCACCAGGTTCATTTGGGCTGTATTATTCTTCCTGGGCAGCAGTGTCATGCTGTCCTTGTCACTGTCCTCATTATTCAGCAAAGTGCTGAGAGGTGCAAACTCTCACAGTGGTACAATCTCTGAGCAAGGCTGCAGATGTATCTGATGTGGGATAAAGACCTTCTGTCCTCAGGCAGCAGAGCTGGGGAGCGAAAGCTGGGTGGGCTTCTCCAGGAGCCCCTGGGCCAGAAGGCTGGGCTCTGCAGCCGTCCCCTGCGGCCAGCAGGTGTGTTGCCCTCCTGTAGTTCATTATCAGAACTGCTAAAACCCAGACTGGAAACGTCTGTGGCCCTTTCTGACCTGTGGCCTTTTCACGAAAGGACAACTCCAGGAAATTTCAAAGTACCCTGGAGATTAATCCAACTAGAAATTGGGGAAACGGGAAAAAATATGGCAAGGGCTCGGGGCTGGGGCTTCTGGCCACACCACAGGAGGGGCACACACAAGTGCTGCCTGTTTCTAATCGAGACTCCCCTAATGGATGTGTATTTTCAAGGGGCTTAAAATTTCCAGCCAGCATCCAATAGCAATATTTCTCAACCCGTAACCTGCCCAAGCAGCCACCATACATAACCTGGCTCAGGCAGACAGGAGTTGAGGAATTTCTGGCATCTATTCCCACATTTCCAGTAATGTTTATAGATTCAACCTCTTGAACTGAGCACAATTTTAAGAGCCAGTGAAATCAAATGCCATTATTTTCCTTCTTGGAATTTCAGGACATAAACTTCACATCTGCAGAACAAAGAGGTGATATCTGAGAGCTTTAGCCCTGCCCTCCTTGGTGTGGCTGGGGCTTACCCACCCAGGAGGCATGGGGGGTGGGCAGAGGTGTGCACACTGTGCATGCCAGCACGCTGGGTGTGCAGGTGCATGAGGTGTGGAGCTTTGGCTGGGCACCTGGCTCCTCTGCCTCTTCATTCACTGCTCCTGAGCCTTCTGTATGATGCCCAGCGCTTCCACATGATCCTCTCAGTCCTGTGTAAAGCAGCACAGTAGTGAGATGATTTAGAACCCCACCTCAGAGCTTTCCTGAAGACTATATACCAACTATGAACCATCATGTAGCTGGAGTTTCTCAGCTTGAGGCCCTGGGGGTCAACCCAGTCCGGCACATGCTTGGCGTGTGCCCTCCCACAGAGCTACGTGTCAGTAGAGTGCTTAAGCGCTTGTTTCATTCCCGTTATTCATTTGCACTGGTCTTGCAGACACTTTAACCTTGTACCAGGCTTGGAAGACAGGTGTTTACTGGCCCAGGGGTTTTGTTGCCAGCAATCTGCATCCCAGGGCTGCAGTCTCGGCAGAGCTCAGCAGAAGTGTCTGTGCTCCATCCCAGCTGCCAGGAGCGAGGAAAGTTCTCTGGACCCTGAGGTCTGCAAGGACCATGGGGTGGGCACAGAACCACAGTGAACAGAGCTGGCCCGGATGTCCCAGTCCCTGGCCAGGGTACTCTGCTGGGCAAGTAGCTCCTCACTGCCAGGGGTTTTCCTGGGCCCCAGCATGCAGCTCATGGGAGCTGGGTGTGCCCAGACCAGAGAGACTCATGCAGCTGTTGCTTGGCGTCACTGGGGGCTTGTTCTCTTTGGGTGATGGCAGCCTGTGAGTTCTGCAGCTGTCCACAAGGCCTCAAATGCCAGTGGGCATCCTGGCATCTTGGCACGGGGTACTCCTTGGTCATGCCTATCATAGATACAGAGTGGGAGAAAGTGCTTCCTGCCCTGGGCAGCCCTGCCAATCCTGGGAATCATAGCAGGGGTGCAGCAGAGCTCTAAAGCCCTGTTCAGAAAGAAGGAGCCAAAATAAAGCAGCCTCTCCATGCATTTGTCCATACAGATTGCCCCAGTGCAGGACCATGCTGGGAAAAGTAAACTGCCTAGTACAAGTTACAGTGTAACAGCACACTGGGCTTGCTCAGAGGTTACAGTTCTAGAGTGCTACACTGGCTTGCATAAGATACATGCATGGATAAATATTACCCAAATGTCAGTAAGAACTTTGTGGAGAATCTGAAATTCTTGCTGCAACTCCCATTATCCCAATGAGATGGTTGTTTTTGTAGTATGTTTTTCAATCCTTTAAAGGTTTACTAGGAAAGCAAAGATTGCAAAATACTGGAAGTGCCAGAATGACCTCCAGTCCCGCACAGCTTGCAGGGGCACAACAGGCGTGGGCAAAGTGGTTTTAGGCCAGAATTTTTTTTTATACAAGGTATCACTACACAGCTCGAACTCACAGTGATCCTCCTATTTCAGCATGCCCAGTGCTAGGATTACAGACGTGCACCACCGCGCCCAGTTGGGTCCCTGCACTTGCCAGGCAGGCACCTAGACTACTGAGCCATCTCCCCAGGCCCTAGGCCAGAATTTCTATGGGCCTCCAGGCAAGTGAGTGGTGCTAGAGAACAGGGATCTTGTGATGGAAAGACATGGGGCTTTCGCCAACTTCTGTGGCACAGCACACTTGCCATAGCCGGGCACGGTGGTCATTACCTGTAATCCGAGCACTCCAAGGCTGAGGCAGGAGGTTCACGAGCTTGAGCTTGGACTTGGACTTGCTTATGACCCTGTCTCAAAAAAGGCCAGGATGTCCCTCCGTGAGTGGGCATGCCCACAGGGTGGGGAAAAGACAGGCAGCCAGGGGCTGGGGAGATAGCGCAACGGCACAAGCACCTGCCTGGCAAGCGCAAGGTTGTAAGTTTGATTTCCAGTACCAAAAAAAAGACAGGGCTGGGGAGATGGCTCAGTGAAATAAGCACTTCCCTGGCAAGCACAAGGGCCTGAGTTCAATCCCTGGTTCCACAAAAAAAAAAAACAGGTGGCTATACATGGTTACAAAAGGTTTCCCTCCCATCAGTGATGGCAGACATTTTCAAGAGCAGAAATAGAAGTAAAATAATTAGATGCATTATTAGTTATTTATGTGCTGCTTATATAATTTACTCAATTTTAAGTTTATATAATTTTTACTAATGGCCATTTTGAATAACTGTGACAACATTCCTGAGGAGTAGGTTCCCTTGAGCTGGCCCTGGGCAGTTCCGGTTGCTGGGCACAAGGGGGTCTCTCCTGGGAAAGTCCTAAGTCCTGTGGCAGGCAGTCAGTTACCTCTGTGGGGACCCAAGACCCATGCCTGGCAGTTACTTCCCACTATTGATGACACATGACTGCCACCTAGTGACACACAGGAGCGCACCAGGGGTCCAAGGGCTACTGGCCTTGGAGCTTCCTAGAGTACTAGGGTGGACACCCAGTGTCCCCCTTTGCCCGGAGCTCTAGCCAGAGTCATACAAGGAATCAGGCTGGTGCCTCAACTCTCCCTGATGTACAGATGACAGCGCTGATCCCCTGAAGAGCGTGAGTGGCTGGATGTGCTGCATGCTGTCTGTTTGTCCCAGTGCAAAAACCAAGGCCACACCATGCATGGCCCAAGCCCCCACCTCCACCATCAGCTGAGCACTGAGGGGGTTCCTAGGCCTAGAGCAGCCAAAGCAGCAGCTGTCCTGGGTGCATGGAGCCCAGTTCCCCGAGCCCCCCTTCTCACTGAGGGGGGCCACAGGACAAGGCACAGGCACCCCGCCCCAACCATCCCTGTTTACTCAGCCCCAGGCCCTGGGGTGCTGCAGCAGCTGCCCACACCTGAGCAGTCAACACAGCCCAGCAAGGCCCAGCTCAGCTCATGTACTTTTCCAAGGTAGCTTTATTAAGATAGGCTTTACACTGGGCATGGTATCGCATACCTGTAACACTGGCCCCCAAGAGGCTAAGGCAGGAGGGTCACAGCCAGTTCAAGGCTGGTCAAGCAATGCCAGAATCAACTCATTTAAACTGTACAGTCCAACAACTGTAAATGCATTCAAGTTGGACAGCCACCCACATAGTCTACTCTTAGAGTATTTCACTACAGGAAAAGCACCCTTCCTTCAGCACCTCTCCTCTCCTTCCCTCCAGGCACACACCAGTCTACCTCCTGCTGCTCTGCCAAGACTGGCCTGTGATGGGCAGTTCACATAAATGGGAGAAGTTTCACAAAAGTGTGACTCTAAGCATTACAGTCTTTTATGTATTAACATGCTATTTCTGTTTCACCTGAATTTCTCATTGCTGATAATTTCAGAAATCAGATAAACTGATTTTGTTTTATAGGAAGAAATATTTTTATTGGTGCCTATGGAGTTTTACAAAATACTGGGCCTCGGTGTGTGTGTACTGATCAGACCCAACCCGCACACCACCTCCACCCTGCACAGTTCCCTTTCTCCCTAGCCTTCTGCATTCACAGCTTCCTTTGAGAGTTAACACTTCAGCAAAACGCTTGCCTGCGTGGTGACCCCAGGTCCACTGCAAGGACATGTCTGCACCCCACACACATTGTCGGCGGGGTCTGGCACGCCCTATGGGACACTTCCCTTCACAGTGGCTCAGTGTGAGTGCTGGCTTCGGTGGCGGCCCGTCTCATGTTTTTAGGAGCCTCCCTCCTGGCGTCCACAGGTTGTACTGGTTTTGTTCCTGCCAGTGGCATAGCCTGCCAAGCTTCCTGCACTCTCACGAGCAGTGTCTGCTCTGTGACCTGGTGGTAGCCCTTCTGGGGAGGCGGTGAGGTGGGTCTGCATAGTTCTTGACTCAAAGGCACTAAAGCAGGTTAAATACATCATTCCATGCGCGTCCCTCGTCTATGAGAGTAGCATCTCCCATGAAGGTGAGGTCTTCTTAACTTCTACCTGGGGGTCTGTCTTCTCTGGGCACTTTTCAGGACAGAATCGGACCTAAGGGAGGTCCGCTGGTGTCCTGCTCTGTCCTGATCTCGCAGCATCTCTTCCCAGTGAGCACCATGGGTAGCCAGGGCCTGCCAGGCAGCTGGGGTGCAGCACACAGCGCCCACAACTGGCCAGGGGCTGGGTAGCACCCTGACGAGGGCCAGTTTCTTTCCAAGAGCAGAGAGCTGAGGTTAGAAGATCTTCAGGTGGACGGGAGTGAGCAATGAAAGCCGAGTGGGGTGGTGGCGGGCTCGCAGGATGGAAGTGCCTGACCAGGAGATGGGGGAAGAAAGGCTGCTCAGGCCTTCTGTCTGGTCCTTGCCAGGGCAGTGGGGGCTGCACTGCGCCTCAACATTCTTGGAAGCCAGAATCAAAGAGTCTGCACTAGTGGTGTCAGTCCCCACTGGAAGGGGAGCCAGCCTGGCCACTACCAGGTCCTTAGGGGCAGCTGGACACACTTCCCCCATCTGCAGCTTCCATCTTCCCTCCTGGGGTGCCCAGTGCCCATCCCTGGTTGCTGGAAGGCAGAGGACTTGTGCTACCCAGCAGGTGGCCCTCACTAACCCATAGGGGCACAGTTTGGGGTGTGTAATGAAAAGCCAGCCTGCCAGGCCTGTCTCTCACTGGGCTCCCCTCTGTCCACAGTGTCCGTAGACAGACGACCAGCCGGCCTCCCCCGGCAGGTGGCAGGCCCAAGCCCCAGCCCAAGCCCAAGCCTCAGGTGCCACAGTGCAAGGCCCTGTACGCCTACGATGCCCAGGACACAGATGAGCTCAGCTTCAACGCCAACGATGTCATCGACATTGTGAAGGAAGGTGAGCGTGACACAGGCAGAGGTTATGGGTACAGGGCCTAGAGCCGAGTATGTTGTCATTGGTGGAGAAGATACAGGGAGGGAGCATGTAATGAAACATAGCTATGTCAGAAACCACCATGAAGGAAGGTATATTCGCACTGGAGGAGGGGAGAGTTCTTTTACACAGAGCAAAGTCAGGGAGACAAGAAAGCTGGGTGTGGTGCTGCAAACTTATGATACTAGTATTTGGGAGGCTGAGGCAGGAGGCTCATACATCTGAGGCCAGCCAAGGCAACTTGAGCTCAAGGCCAACCTGAGCTACAAACTGATACCCTGTCTCCAAAAAACTAAAAGGTATTCTAAGACAATAACCTGACCTGTAACACGGCACACAACTCTCAAATTGCCTTCATGGAGACAAGAAGAAGGGCAGATTAGTGTCCTCCGTTCAAAGAAATACTGAGTAACCCTAACAATGGGTTGGTTAAACCACTACGTTCATTCAGTGGATTTTGAGGCCAACATTTGTTTGTTTCTGGTTTGGGATTTTTTTTGGTCCTTTACAGACAAGGTCTCACAGGGCTGGGGAGATAGCTCAGTAGAATAAGCGCTTCTGGTCAATCCCTGGTTCCACAAAGAGAGAGAGACAAGGTCTTGCTATGTAGTCCAAGCTGGCCTTGCATGCTGGGTGTAACTGCTATGGCATTTTAAACCAGAAGAGAAGGGATAGATAACTACTTTCCATTTTGAAAATAGTTTCACTGTTTCTACCTCATAAACAAAATAACAGATGATGTAATGGTAAAATTATAATTAGCCAGAGAGACAGCTCAGTAGCATAAGCATCTGCCTCACAAGCATAAGGTCCCAAGTTTGATCCCTAGTACCAGGGAAAAAATAAAACCTAAAAACGTTATGAAATAAGTCTTAGAAGGAAGCCTAGAATGTAAATTTTTAGATAGGAAAAGCCTTTGTGCAAGACATAAAATGAAAAATCTAAGCAGGACTTGACATAAAAACGCAGTTGCAAACTTCTGTTTAAAGTACCAAGAACAAAGTAAAAAATGATAGCTGATAGCGGGCAGACCTCAAAAAACACCTTACAGATAGTCCCTCCTTGTAACTGGTCCTTCCAGCCCCAAGTGGACAAAGACCTCAAGGCAAAACAGAAGCCTGGGGGGAGGGGGCTTGCATATCATGAAATGCAGAGCAAACCCCTCATGCCAACCCCAGCGAGACCCAGGGCCACATGCACACAACCCTGCGGAGCTGCTCCTTTGTATCCCTTTTTTTGTTTAGTCCTGTCAGAGATGGATGTTCTGTTGTCATTCAGTTATTATAGGTGCTATATATACTTCCACAAAATGGCCTTCTGTGCACATACACCATGCTAGCATTTGTGTACAAAAATGGGTAATTTTTATAAATATGTAGTTTTTACTACTTCTGAAATTATAATTAAAAAAAAAAAAAAAAAGATGGTGGGCCAGGGGTTTGGCTCAGTGATCTAAGAGACTTAATTCACATACAAACCCAGCCTGGGGTCTGTCCCCAGTGCCACTTAAAATATCAGGTATATTAGTAATAGAAGACCCACGTTCTTAGAGCCAGGAAATGTCTTATACAAGCATTTGGGTAGAGAGATAGAAAAATTGGGACCAAGTGTCACTTAATAAGGCTGTAAAGTAGACACCAGTACAGTGTACTTGTTTTAAAAATGAGATATGTGGGGCTGGGGATATGGCTCAGTGGAATAAGCGCTTCCCTAGCAAGCTCAAGGGCCTGAGTTCAATCCCCAGTTCCACCAAAAAAAAAAAAAAAAGATATGCTAGACGCAGAACCATCAGATATGACACCTTGTTCCGCGTGGATTTGCACACATGTGATTGTGCAGAAAAACCACCTTCCAGATTGGAATCTGGGTGAGGGAACCGGAGGGAGGAGGGGCCAGCTGTTGCACAGAGCAGATCCTGAGTGGGATTGGGAGTGGGGAGCCCTCAGGTGGGGCTGCAACCAGCCATGGCCTCTCTGCTGGGCTGCATGGTGGCTCCTAGAGGGCACCCTGGCCTCTCTTTTTCACTGCAAACTCAGGAGGAGAGGAGTGCAGCAGGTATGCGACAGGTGGGCACACCACTCAGCGTCCCTCGTCTCTTCCTGTGCAGATCCTTCTGGCTGGTGGACGGGTCGGCTACGAGGCAAGCAGGGCCTGTTCCCCAACAACTATGTGGCCAAGATCTGAGGTGTCCAGCATTGGCACAGACAGGAGAGGGATGCTGGGGAACCCCCTTCTGAGCCGCAGCACACAGTCGCTTCTCCGAGGCCTACAGCCATCTGAGCAGAGGATCCTGAGAAGTAGCCTGGGGACAGGAGGCCACTCCCTGAGTGACCCTAAAAGGCAGCCTGTTCTGGGGCCAGGAGGGTACAACCACCGCCTGCCAAGATTTATTTATTGTATTTAAGCCTGGTGCGCGGACAGGCAGTTCGCTCTGACCTCTCAGCCTCCTCCCCATGGTGCCACGCCCAGCCCACTCACTGGGCAGGGAAGCCCACGGGGCCCAACAAGTGCCTTGGCCCAAAGAGGCACACCCAGTGCCCAGCTGGTCCCGGGGCACTGGCCTTGCCCTGATGAGGTCTTCATTTGGAAGGTGACTGGCCTATGCTGGTGTCCCGTCTCATGCTGTACTTACTACAAGAAGGGTCTTTCTCAAGCTGTACATTTATTAAAACAACAGATCATATACTGTATATATAAAATCTCCAGATGGCAGAAACATGCGAATGTGCTAGGTAGTGCTCCACTGTGCCCATTTGGAATGATTGGTTTGCTTACAAGACTTGTACCAGGTACTGACAGCCGCATCCCCCTCCTTCTCTACTGTAGAAACTGTCGCCGCTTTCTGGCTCACCCACAGCCTTGTCACCCTTGGTCCCTCTCCACCTCCATAAATAAAGGAACCAGTGAGCGGCCACCTCCTTGCCTGCTGTGACGGGTCAGAATTGGAAACCAAGCCCAGCAGTGGGTGATCTGCAACAGATACTTGGGATTGGCTCCCCATAGGTGCAGGAAAGATCCCGGCTGGTAGCTGCTTGGCTTTGGGGCCACAGGTGGGCATGTGTGACCATGCTTGTCAAGCCCCCAAAAGGGGTTCCCCCAGGAGGCACTGCCCTCACCAGCTGCCTGTGCCAAGCAATTATTCCCCCCCACTCCAGCCAACCACACAGGCCCTGGGGGCATTGAAGATCCAAACTGGCCCAAGCCCTGACCCAGTCACTCCCTGAGGCCCTAGCTGCGGCTCCCAGGCTCTCAGCAAACTCTTGGCTCTGAGTCCTTATACAAGTCAGAGCCTTCCACAGTTTGCCACTAGAGGGCAGAGGGTGGACACAACCCTCCGCAAAAGGAAAGCTGTGACCAAGGTAGGGGCAGCAGGGCAGATATACCGGAAGGGCCCTGGGGTGCACCATAGCCAAGTGGCATGGATGGACCTCCCTGGTGGCCTCGCACCACTGCCCAGCCACCTTGGAGGCTGGCATTGTTCACTGCCTTCCGCTGTGCCTCAGCATTCTGTGCTCTGGACCCCCGACTTCCTGGGATCCCCACACAGCTTCACATGGTGCCCTGTGATGACTGCTGCAGCCCCTGGGCTCCCTTCTTGGAAATCTTGGTGGAAGGCTCCAGGGCCCCACAGTAGCATCACACGACACTGCATCTGCCCCAGTGCAACTCCAGCAGGACCCACCTAAGCCGCAGCTGCTGAAGCCTCTGAAGGCTTCTCTGGCTGCACGGGGAGTTCCCCAGTGGCCTTGGCAAGTGCCCCTGTGCAATGTCCACAGGCTTCACACGCTGTGCTCCTGAGCCCAGAGGCAAAAGACATCCTTCCTGTTCTGGTACAGAGCACATAGTGCCTTCCTGCTGGCACTAATATCAGCATGTGTCCCCTCCTTGCCATTCCTGCCACCCATGCCAGAAGCTGCCTTCTCAGACCTGTCGTCAAAGGCCACACAGGCAGTCATAGCAGTGACCCCATTTGTTGGTGCCAGTTTTCTGTGCTTGCTACCTTTCTGTTGCTGTAACAGATAACCTGAGGCTGGGCATGGTGGCACACACCTCCCATCCCAGCACTCAGATGGCTGGTGGGAGGATCATTGCAAGTCTGAGCTGCACAGTGAGACTCTATACCAAATAAAAGGGGATTGAACTCAGGCCCTTGCGCTTGCCAGGGAAGCGCTTACTCCACTGAATCATCTCCTCGGCCCCTATATATTATTTAAAAAAAAAAAAAAAAAGCTAGATAGTGGGCCTGGGGTCCTAGGTGCCCTTGGAGGGGCTGAGGGCTAACTTTGAGCCTGAGCCTCTGAGTAACATTCAGATTCCACACTGCAGCTGTGTGCAGCTCACGCCTGCAGCTGCTCAAGAGGACCTGAGTTCAAAGTCAGCCAGGGCACTGCAAAGTGGGGAGGGGCTGCTAAGACGGCTACTTGGAGGGAGCACACTTCTGCCCATGTGCAAGGTCCTGAGTTCATCTGAGCACTGCTGGAAAATGAGACAATTCAAGGTAGAGCAAGCCCAGTACCTCAGCAGAGGCCCTTGCTCAGAACTGGGGCGTTTCAATGCTACCAGAGCTGAGACATAGCCATGGGAAGGGATCCTAATTAGGGTGACTGGTTCCCCGCACAGAAAGGGGATCCATGGCACAGCAGGAAAGGCTGGAAGGCAGAAGCAGCAGCAAGAGCAGGCCTGCAGCACCTTCCTGGGCCTACTGAGAGCCATGCCCATGACACCATGGCCTCCATGTGCACCGTGTGGCCACACTTCCAGGTAGGTCCAGGATAGAGGTGCTGCGATTCCAGCCCGATCCAATAAGGGAGGCTCTGGGAGATGCTGGGTTTATTCTTCAGCTGACTTCTACGTGTGGAGCCCCAGCGCGGGCTGCCAGGGCAAGCAGCCTTTCCTAGTCTTCCTGTCAGGTCTCCAGGAAAAGGCTTTTTCTCCCCCAGGGCTTCAGCCAGTCTCCCTATGGGTTTCTTGTCTGCCCCGGGCCACTGTTCTCCTCACTCTCAGCTACTCTGACGTGGTGGTCTGAAGGTTGCCTACCAAGAACATGGCAACCCATGCCCACTTTTCTGATCCGGCCGCCATACACAAGCCCAGGTGTGCATGCACATGCAGCCCTGGCGCACAGTGGTACCAAGAACAAGATGAGAATGGGGCTGATCGCTCCAGCTGCATATTTTAGAGTAAGGGAGCAAAGAGTAAGGTACCTTACCTGGTTGCACACAAGCCAGAGTGTCCCAGCTTCATGGGAGGCCAGGGGTCTCCACACCTTGGCCCAGCACCCCCTGTGATCTTCAGTGTTACTCAGCACCCCAAGTGGCAGCCATCTATGGGTCACACCAATGTCTACCACATGAGAAAAGAAAACTGAAAGAAATATTAAAGACAAACTACCAGAGGAATGATTCGCCACATTCCAGAAGGTTCCATCATACACTATGGAGAAAGGAGGGGAGAATATGGCAAGGAACATTTTAATATTGTCATAAAGTTTTGATACCAAGGGCCTCTTGGAAAGGTCTCAAGGACTTTCCAGAGTCCCAGGCCACTCCACGAGGGCAGGTGCTAATGAATTTGGGTGAGAGGGGGAGGAACAGACCCTCTCCTACATGGTACCCTGGAAGCAAGGCTGAGACATTCAAAAAACAAGGGGAGAAGTCTCCCTGATCCAGGAACCCCAACGGCCCACCTCCTGCTGTGCTCTCCTGGCTGGCCCTGACCCACAGTTAAGTCTGAGCCCAGCCTCAAAGAGGAAGAGGAGGATGCCACATAAACTTCACAGCCTGGGTTGCATAGTTTGAGGTCAGCCTAGACTCCATAGTGAGACCCTCTCAAAAGAACAAATAGAAGCTACATGCCATGTCTGCTCTGTCCTGATGGGTTCTGGCCCTAGTAGAAATTGCTAAAATCATTATAATGGTCATCTACTAATATGGCTGATGCCCTTAAAACAAAAGCCCATCTTCCCAAGACCACCTCTCCCATCTTTTTTTAGCCTAAGACATAATTTACTTCCACCCTTCCTGCTGCCTCAGGGAAGACTCCAATCAGCTCCTCAGGTATATCTAAAGATCCCCTCCAAACCCCACCCTGGCAAAAGGCCATAAAAGCCACAACCTCCCTTTGTTCCAATGGAGAGAATTCCTTACCTTCCCCAGATTCTTTCCTTGTCCTCAATAAAAAAGCCCCTTTACCTTTCTTCTGCCTGTTTCTCTGCTGCATCATGCACCTGAAAACACCTATCAGATGGTGCTGTGACTCGGATAGATAAGCAATGTGTGAGGCTCCTGGGGGCCAACCCCCGTCCTGAGCCCCCCAGCCTACTGGCCGAGCTCCTCTCCTCCGTGATTTGCTTATTTGCCATTGCCAGCTTACATACAACACTGATCCACCTCACATCTCACAGGTAGGCTGAACTCTCCAGCTTCCGATTCTCTCTTCCAGGGATCTGTTCTTGTTTTGCCTCACTTTGCCTTGGGTGTATACCCTCCGCTTAGAACATTGCCCTGCCATTCTCAGAAATTCATGGGCCCTGCATCAGAAGTCTAATGGTCCTTGGTAAACCCCCTACCTCAGGGATTCCCCCTTGGCCCCCAGTGACAACCAGAGGGACCAAAGTTTGGGGACTTTGAGAGCGATGACGACCACTCCCCGGGCTTAGAAGTCCATTCAGCCTTAATTCAGTCACTAAAGGGAATTGTTCATCCGAACATTCCCCTGCCATTGCACGGGAAACACTCATTCCCAGCCCCCAAAAGACACCCCATTGGGATGCCTGGTCTGTAATCCTGGCTCCCTCAGCCTCTGGGAGGCCATAAAAATTAAGCAATTAATCCTACTGTCAGACAGCTTGGCCACAGTATAAACTTGATGGTGACACCCAGTGGCCTATAGAAAAAACTTCTGCTCCACTAATTCTCCAAGGTTTAAAAAAACTGTCACCACACCAGCAAATGGCAACAAATCCTCTAATGGCTTTTCTTTGAGGACAAGTCCCTCCCTCACTGCTCCCTCCCCATCCCTCCTTCAACAATACAAAGGCCCAGATCCTCTCCCCTAGCACAGCTCAGCTCAGGCCCCTCCCTCCCTTCCTCAGATCCTCTAGGAGATGCTGCTCCGGGCTTCATTCCCCAGCCTCCCAGCTGCAGCTCCTCAGCCTCCTCTGCTGGGGTCTCCAGAGCTTGCAGCCTCAGGGTCCTCCCCCTTTCAGCCTCTGCAGCAGCCTCTCACCCAGCTGTTAGCTTGTCAAACCAAGGACAGCTCCCCCACCTAACAATCTCTCTCAGTCAGAGCAGAAGCCCTGCACCCCTACAGGCAGAACCGATGTTCGCCTTCTGAACTCTCAACTTCCAGGACTAACTAGGTACCTCACTCTCTCTTCACCCCTCTCCACAGCCTTTCTCTGTGCCAGTGAGTTCACATTCCTCGCATTCCTTGCTGCCCCTCTGCCCTTATAACCAGTCTTTTTTCTTTAAGGTTTTTCACTTTAACAACTTTTTTTTTCCTCAACAGCGTGTGCCCCTCCCTCTGCTATCCATCAAGCTACAGATGAGATAGCAGCCCACCAGAGCAAGTGAGCACACTGCCCTTCCCAGCCAAGCCTGCTGCTCACCTCCTTTCCTCCTCACCGCCCCGCCCCCCAGCCACCTCTAGGACAGTCTGCACAGCCACAGTAAGCCATGCAGCTTCTCTCACTGCCAGCCTACAAGTCCGGGACTTGCAGTGTCAGTGCTGCTCCGTGCTGTGCCTAGTTCTTACACCCTGCTCAGTGTGCTTGCTCCTGATACACCATATTAGACCTAAACATATATATTAACCATAAATAAGAGGTTTTTACCTTTTCCAAATTCTTCTAAGAGATCTCTACTAATTGACCTATAAAGGTTCTGACATCTCTCATAATTACAAACCTAAAAAAGGTCATCATAATTTAACCTGGCCAAAAATATATTTGAGTGCACTCTAATTTTATAAAGATGTCCATATGTCCTATATGTACTTGTTTTTATGTCATTCTGTAAAAAGCTGTTCCTTTATTTGGCTCTAAAATATAAACTCAGTCATGCTTTTCTCCTGAGTTACCAGCTGGTCTAAGTGATATCAAAATTAATTTATAATTAAATAAAAATCATTAAAATGGGGAGACATTAATTAGACAGGACTCTTCTGATTGGTGGATATCCTCATCAACAGTTCACCAATTGAGAGCCCCCAATAATTGCTATAAAAGATATAACAAACATTTTGGTCATCCATGCCTTCCAAATATACAGTATTCTACAATGTAAATTTTCTTTCAGATTTAAACCTATGCCTTTCTCCAGGTATTCATAAAAGGTTCCTATCAAGCCAACATGAGGTCATCAGCCAAATGATAATTTTCTTTTTTTTTTTTTAAAAGACCAGAAACTCAGATTAACTTTATTTTTTTTTATTATTATTTTTTCTTTTTGGCGGAACTGGGGATTGAACTCAGGCCCTTGTGCTTGTCAGGGAAGCACTTATTCCACTGAGCCATCTCCCCAGCCCCCCAAATGATAATTTTCTAACTAAAACTTACGTGGTATATATCCTGTGTATATGCCATTACATTTAGAGGTTCCAAAACAAAATGGAGATTTCATCATCTGTTATGACTGCTGTGCTACGCTACTATGTATCATTACTGATGTCAAATGTTCTGTTAACATTCTACAGGGATTTAACTGCTAAAACGTCCCTGGTTGGTAAGAAATAACACTTCTCCGGTTATACTTTACATTTCAAGGTATTTGATACTCAGATAAAACTCTAATAATCAACTATATTGCTCCAAATTAATATAGACCCAGGCTCTCCTAAAAAACAATTATTAATTCCTATTTTATATGCCTAACTGCTCCTGACATTCATTCCAAGCTTAAAACACAGATTTTGGCCCTCAAACCCCACAGAAACTTAATCTAAATTTCCGTGTCTTTGGGGGCTGGGGAGATGTCTCAGTGGAATAAGTGCTTCCCTGGCAAGCACAAGGGCCTGAGTTCAATCACCGGTTCCACCAAAAAAAAGGAAAGCTTGCCAGGCATGGTGGCACAGGGCTGTAATCCCAGCACTTGGGAGGCTGAGGCAGGAAGATTGTTATGAGTTCAAGACCAGCCTGAGCTACAAAGTGAGCTTAAGGCCAGCCTGAACTGCATAGTGAGACCCTGTCTCAAAAAGACAAAGATAAACAAAAGCTCCACTTCTCTCTCCACCCCCAGTTGCCCCCACCTATAATCCATCTCTTTCCCAAACCATCATACTTTTTGAAGTACTTGGCAACTGGATTCCAAAGACCTCTGGACCAGCGACTGTGCCGGGCACTGGGCACACACACATAGTGGCTGCATCCTACAGGAAACACTGTACCTCCCTACACCATTTCCTAAGTTCTCTTCTTCTACATTCAATGTTTTACGGCATTGCTTTCTTTTTCCGCTTACTTCAGAGAGGCATTTCAAGCCAATCAAGTTGGCAGTCAAAATTATCCTCATACACTATAACACTTTAGCTCAAGGTGCCCGCTGCTGCAAAAGGGGAGGTGTTTCCTTACTGGAAACAGTAAGGATCGAGCACAGCTGTAATCCCAGCATAGGAAGTATCTTAAAGGTCCTTTTATAACACCCTGGAAGAATTTCCTGAGTTAGGGTACTTAATATTTAACTAAGAAAAACTTGTAATAAGAAAGCTTTACAGTGTCACTGGAATATCCAAGAGTCTACCTCTTCTGGGAAAGAAATTAAACTGAGCTTCCCCGCAAAAGGATGTCGCTTTTGGAGCCAGCAAGTTTCCACCCTGAGGTGGAAGTACAGGCCGCACCTGTGCTCCAGCTGTAGAACAAGCACCATGGACTCAGCACGGCAATTTATAGACCCTGTCGCAGGATTTCAGCACAAGGACATCCATGCCTCTGGATTCCCCACTTGGGAAGGGAACGGAGCTGAGCTCTCCCTTGCCCCCGGCCCCAGTCAGAGCCGAACACAGCACTGACCCTGGCTGTCCAGCAGATGGCAGCGCCTACCACACACAGGGCTGGGAATGTGCTGCAGTACTTGAGTCTGATGCAGGCCGGAAGTCTATCCTCTAACAGGCTGCAAGATTTCCCCCAGATCTACCTGACCAACTCCTTCGAGAAACACCAGCCAACACCTCGCTGGGACTCACTTTCAAAGCTGTCGCAAGAAACATAGTCCATGGTGTTTCTTCACTTTTATGTTGGGGGCTGGAGACAGGGGAAGCCTCTCCGTTAAAAGCATGGAAGGGAAAGAGAACAGCTCAGCGGCAGAGCACTTAGCTCGGATGCGGAGGCCTACAGGTTCCTCCCCAGCATTGCAGAGAGCACAGCAAAATCGAGGTATGAGTGTGGCCAAACGCCCCATGCCCACATCTAACCCCTACACAGCTGAAGCTGCTCAGCAGAGAAGTGTGTCCCAAGCGTGACGTTTCCCAGGAGGTCACAGCCCATTTCCTCACTCTGTCCCACAACTTCTATATTTTAGTACCCGCCTACAGAGTCCTGCTACACAGATAATGCACAGTAATCCTATTTTCAGCCTCTCAAGGACACGCAAGGGTACATGGCCACACCTGCCCGGCCTTAGGGTCTCAGCATGCCAGGCGGCGGGGTCAGCACCCACATCGAACCACCTGGCGCCTCCCTTTGTCCCACAACTTTGCAAGAGACACATCATTAAGGGTCCACCCCGCTGGACCAGTTGTTCCTTGGTAGAACTGTTACAGAAGAGAGGAAGAGGTCCCAGAAAGAAACTTGTCACAGTTTACCTCTATTTTCAATTTTCAGAATGAACCAATTCATTCATATTCAGAGTTTAGGGGTGGCCCTGATGCCAGCGAGCCAAACTCAAGACAAACTGGCAGGCAGGTCCTTCGCAAAGCCAGAAAGGCAAAAAAAATTCCATGCTGCTCAGAGCTCAAACGTCAAGTTTCTGCTGATTTCCAAAGTCCAAACACCATGTATGTATGGAGTACCTTAATAAAAATCGACAGCTTTATTTTTAGTGTATATTTAGAAACATAAATCTGAGAAAAGGTTGCATGAAATACCAGACGACTACTTACAAATTGAGAGTTCCAAGCCAGTAAGAAAGAAAGAAAGAAAGAAAGAAAGAAAGAAAGAAAGAAAGAAAGAAAGAAAGAAAGAAAGAAAGAAAGAAAGAGAAAAGGATGAAAGAAAAAATCCAAGTGTGGGGGTGCAGCCCAGCAGCTCAGGGCTTGGCCATCAGCGGGGAGGCGAGGTCCCTGACGGCCCTGGAGTTCAGCTGCGGGATGGTGCTGATCTTCAGGAGTTTGCCACTGGCATACTTATTCTTGATAGCCTGCAGATGTGGAAGGGAATAGCATGTCGGACCAAGCCCCTCTCTGCGTGTAGGTCACGGAGGGTCCCCCACCATCTGCAGAAGGTGCTGTGATGACCTGGCTCCCAACCGACTGCCCAACCAGCCCCTAGCACCTGAGTAAGCAAAACCCCACCAGCCACGGAGCGGCAGGAAAACACTGTCAAGGTCCAAGCAATGGGCTCTGTCTCCCGAGCTACTGGGGGGCTTGGGTGGGCACACTTTGCCACCCAAGGCATCATCAGGACCAGCAGCAGAGCTGGCAGCGCAGGAGAGGTACCCACTGCCCACTCAGCCCAGGCCACACCTGCAGACCGAAATCTGAAGCATAGGGCACAGACTCCGCTGCAGGACATGCTCTGCACCCTTGTTGCCAGACCCCTGCTGAGTATGGCACAACCCCCAAGCTGACCCCTGCTGCTGCTCTGCAATGAGCCATGCACGACACACCTGGGCCCCCACCCCCGAGCCCCTGGCCCTGCCCTGGGCCCACTGAACCTCCACAACATCCATCTGACATCGGTCACAGGCACACACACAAACCCCTCCTCCTACCTGCTAGGTGCCCAAGCTGGGTGGCTAGCCA